>CATIWJ010267593.1:0-14184 GCA_949640765.1 Croton laevigatus | reverse complement strand
CAACAAACGATAAGCAGTAATGAGTTGGGAAAGAAGGTACACCTTTTATTTTCAAGATTCAATCAGTTTTGCTTATGGTCTTAAGTCTTAACCTGGCTCATAAAATTAAATCCATTGGAGAAAAACTAGATGAGATTGCTGAAAATAGAAAGTTTCATTTGGAGGAGCTTCCAGTAGAAAATCTTGCTAAGACTGAGGAAGAGAATGACGAGATTCTGAAAAATTGTTGGAATTGGGAGACTGAGGAAGACAACACTAGATCAATTTTTGTTAAGTCACTCTTTTGGCCTTAATCCATGGGCTTGTGTTACACAAAAATTTTGATGTTAAATCAATTTTTGAAAACTTTCTGGAATTAGCGAAGGATAAGAAAATTGAAAACCTTGAGACGGATTCATTGAAAAGTTAACTTCATGAAAGCATTAGTGGGAAAATGTTCATACTTGTATTGAATGATATGTCTGCGAGGAGGATCCCAAAAATGGTGACAATCCAAGATTAAACATTAAGCTATGTTCTTCCGTTAATATATATATATATATATATATATGCTTTAATGTTTTTGGATTTGAATAATTCAATCAATACATTTGAGGACTTCCTTACTTCTCTCCATGGTTCTTTTCATTCTATTCTTTGCAGTGCGGATAATGCAATGATGTCTATTAAAACAAAACTATCACTGCTGAAATATATGAAAAATGCAGCAGAGATATTGAGTATATAATTTAAAGAAAGAAGAACTTATAATTTATTTCACTAAAATTGACTATTTATACAGGGAAAGAAAAATAATATTTTTTAAGCTAATGAGATATCAAATCTCTGAAGATAGAACTGAGATATTAAAGCAAAAAAAAAAAAAAAACCGAGACAAGGTATTTTAGCTTGCCACACTATTAGTATTACTAGAGCGTCCATTAATTTTGCTCGGTTTGTAGTTTGGAATAAACTCCTTGAATGTATTGCCTATTTTTATTAATCATATTTATAACTTATGGCTTTTAAAAAATATATTTTAATTAAGTCTAAATCCATATGTTCCTAAATTGAATTCCAACCCCTATAACTTTTATTTTTTATTTTTAAAAAAGTCAACACATTTTATTTTTTTTCGAAATTCATAAATAAGTATAAGGCACCTATATAATGTTTCTGTAGACCAAAATAGTGATCATAGTTATCTGGTAGTTGCTGGAGCTATTATAGTGCGGTTAGCAGTGCTGTGTCGGCTAGGTCGGAGTAATGCAGGCCCGATATCCGTCGATGCCCAGCTCCAACACTAAAAAGTAAAAAAATATAATTTGTTAGTGGTTTCACCCATTTTTGAATTTTGATTAGAGTTTTGTAATCGTTTTAACATCGCGTTAAACATGAGCATGTTTTAATTAAATTAATAAATATTAATATTCATTATTTAATATATTTATTATTTAATTAACGCATAAAAGTTAATTTAATAATCAACTAGAAAAGTTTAATGAAGCAACTATTATGGAAGTTAATATATGTCGAATTCTTTACCCAACATCATGAACATATAGAATAACGGTTTCTGACTAGTGGTCGGTTACCAGGGCCGTTGAATGATTGTCGATGGCCCTGTTCTAAAAAGGTCAAGATCAAGCTTTAACAACAAAGTCTTCAAAATGGGGGCCCTATAATTAAGAACAATTAAAGAACAAAAAATTGAAACAGTCTAAACTCATACAGCAAAAATGTTTGTACTGATGATTCTTATTCATTGTGCCAGTAGACATAAGCATTCAGAGATTAGAAAGAAAAGAATATAAAATTAGATGCTATCATTTTCTAAGTTATAACGACAACATCCCAAGGACTGAAACAATGCAAGGGAAAAATTGTTCTAACAAATAATTCAAAAATGAATCAGTAACAAATCCAGAAATTTAAGAGATGCAATTGGATCTCTGATGACGCTTCAATCGAATTATTTCACTCGCAAAAAGCATAATAAGCAAAATCCAATCGGGTAAAATACCCAAATAACCAAACTCCTGCATTTGACACCAATTCAAATCCTGAATTTTAAACAAAGCTTAATAAACCAAATGACAACACTCAAACTATTCATTGAATTTGAAATCACTCTTCCAAAATTAAAGTATATAAAGCTGTGGAACTTACCTGAATTGAAGAGCATTTGCGGCAGCGCAGAAGACTAATTTGCAATTCTCTCCAAGAAATTAGAGTGATAAATTGTCCAAAGCTAAAGCAGATACCAGTTTCTCTAATGTTGACGGAAAATAGGGGCGAAACTGTTCCTCTCCTTCACTTCAACGCATCGAAATCGAAATGTATCCACTTGATCTCCTCTTATCTCTTCGTAGATTTGGTTTAGGAAATTATAGAACAGAAAATCCCCAATTAATTAGGGATTTTGGGAGCAATTAATTGAAAATCCTTCTTGTTCTGATTCTTCTCCTATTTTTCGGCCCTTTCCTTTTCAAAATCTCATCTGATTTCTTCCGTTCTTCAATCTCCAGCAATAACAACGGATGAATGGAAGCCTTGGTCAGTGAAGCTTTCATTATCGGGAAAGGATTAGGTGAAGGTTTCATCGGGAAGGGATTAGGGAAATTAATAAGGAAGAGAAGGGGAAACATCAAAGAGTTTTAATGACTTTAAAAATTTAGGGGCCCTTGAAAATTTGGAGGCCCTGTGCAATGGGTCTGTTTGCACACCTTAATCTACTGCGCTGTGTACGAGTACTTTCTAGTTTATAAAGGAAGGTATGTTTTAGTTTAAACTACACGATTCATATATATTTGATAGGATAATTCATTTATGGCAACAAAACTGAAAAATGTGCTCATACTTGGTAACGTCCAACAGGTTTGATGACAGCAATACCAGGAAACTGATGGAAGAAATGTCTAGTGAAGAAAAGAAAACCTTTGGATTTGATGTGAAGAGCATACTATGGAAGCATTACATCCAAAATGTTCATCTTCCTGGAATTCGCAGGCATATGCTCCACAAAAAACCTTTAGCAACTGCAAGATTATGATATATATGTACTTTATAAGAACTTTCTATCCTTCCTGGTGTATGCTTTCCTTTGTGGAATGTTTGCATGTGAGATGTGGGAAAGACTTTTCTATTTTCCGTGATTACACCGAAATTAAATAAAGATATTTATGAGAATAAATTTGAAGAAAAAAAATATATAGTTCATATTTTAAAGATTGATTGATTTGGAGTACGCGAACACTCATAATACAACACACTAGGTCTAGAAAAATTTCTTTTATGAAATCTGTGATGTGTTCAACATATCGGGTTCTTCCTCACCTTCTACTGAGTATGATTTTGCGAGTTCAGATTCTGAATCTAAAACCAACCTCTTTAGTGAAGCAAGAAAAACCTGGAATTTAGGAAAACAATAGGGACTTTCTTATCGTGGGCTAGAATCAGTTATGATAGAGGCATTGGTTAAATTAAATTATTAGTTTAACCAAATCTCTTCTTTTCCACACCACTACTATAAGATCTCACGTCGGATATTTATTAAGATTTGATAGGATATATAAGTTAGACCACTTAACTATTTAGTCAACTAGGGTTAACCATTTTAAGCTAGGGGTATTGGGTCTAAGTAGTTGATAAAGGTAGTTAGGGGGTCATTTTGCAAGTTTATGCGATCAGACTCCGATGTAACTGCATGCCGTCATGGTTAAGAAGAAAAATGGGAAGTGGCGAATGTGGGTAGACATTAACAAACCTTAACAAGGCATGTCCTCTTGTGCTGTTCGGCGGATCACGGCCCCTGGGTTGGGTCATGACAAGAATGGTATTAGTGTTGTCACCAACTGGAAGAGTGCTGAGGTTTGTGTGTCACAACGAGGACGTTTTGCGCAAAAAGGGGTTAAGTTTGTAATGATTCATTTTGCAATCTTATGTGATCATACTCCTGTCTAGCTGCATGCCGATCGCGGCTCCCAAGTTAGGTTGTGACAACTACTGTTTGAGAGGATGTAGTTTTGTTCTTGGCATCTTATGTCTTCTTCAAAGAGTTTCTATGCCCTTCAAGTTACTTCACTTATTACTTGGATTTTTTTTTTACTTTTTTCCCCAAATTTATTTCTCATAAAATGAATTCATAGTGAATCCGTGTAACAATTTTCACTTTATCTAGAACATATTTTTCATATTAATAATAAATTACCTTTGCTGTTAACAAAAAATAATAGTGTTCAAAATCCCAACTGAACAATTTCGTGTGGGCTTCTAGATTTACGAGCCCCATATCTCCCATTGGATAAGAGGTTTTTGAAATTTTATCACCATGGACTGCTTACAAAAAGCCATCGTCTTGCACCAGTTAAGGCAAATCAAAACTTAAGTTTTCATTGGTGCGATAAGTGTGAACCGAAATTGTTAGTTAATCTTTGGCTTGTTCACCACTAAAAAGATGTATGCTAGAGGGGATAGAGGTACTTAAGGGAGGGAGGAAGAGATGGTTGTGTATTTCCTGATCCTTTTCTCGAACTACCTCTAGGGATAGGACTTATCCTGTTCCCTTATACTGCAAACTCAAACCTGATATATAGATATCCCGATGGTAATACCTATTACATAGAAGAGGACATTGCGCAATCTTATTGCACCAACACACCCACAACCCTTACCCCAATAACTTTAAAATCTACCATAACCACGACCCCAAACCCGACTTCTGCGTAACTTTACAACCAAGTGCAGTTACTTAGCCTACTTGGTCAAATTCTACAACAGAGTTCTCAACTAGCTAATTCCAGCCAAGGACAACCACCCACGCCCATATTACATCCAACAGCGAAAGTATCATGGACAGAAGGTCGTTGGATAGTCAACGTTGATAGGGATAAGGATTATAGGGGAAGCATAAGAAGCAATGAAAGAACAAATGGGCAATCAGACATACTTAGATAGGAGAAAGGTCTTGAGCTTGGGCAAGGTTTCAAAATCGAAAAAGTGAGGCCTAATGAGAGAGAAAGAGAGAGGTCCCCCCCCAAGGTTACGAGCCAGGGAATTATGTTAAGACGGTCGGTATCAAGATACAAAGGGCAATAACTACGGAAGAGGTGGATAGAGCCATTATTGCATTTATCATAAATCGAATAGACACAATATAGATGGATGTAGAGCCTGGAAGGCAGAGGTGGAGAGTAGTGCTACAAGTGAACTCAGCTAATTTATTTGACGAGCTCAAAATTTGAGCTCGAGCTTGGCTCATGAGCTCGATAATTTTAGAGCCTCTCAAGTTTGGCTCATGAGCTCGAATAAAAAAATAAAATTCATTCATACATTCATTAATCATAATAGACATATCATAATTAATTATACATATAAGTAAAAAAAATAATCTAAAAATTACATGAACATCATAATACAAATAGTGGAATTGAGAACAAACCACAATCTAGCTACTTTACCATTTGTTAGTAATGAAAACATAGTTCCAACGCAAACATGGAAGCATTTCAATATAAATTTGACATGTTAATCCTTTTACTATTTGTAGTAGTTAGAAGGCTTCCTCAATTTTTGGCAAATATCGATAACATGAAGCATAAGCAAACATGTAAAACCTAACCTAATCCTTTATTAAAATGATGTAGTTTTAATAAACGGGTTACACAGGTCGGATTTCGGGTTGGCAGGTCCAACCTGAACTTAACCCATTTATTTTAAGGTCGGGTTCGTGTCGACCTATTTACTTAAATAGGTCGAAAAAGCTCAATCCTAACTTGCTATTTTTAGGTCAGGTTCGTGTCGGGTTAGCAGGTTGGGTCAGTTTTTGCCAGCCCTACAGGGTGTAGAACGAGGAGAGGTCTCTATGTTTTGGATAAACTGCATCTTATTACTCATGCAACAACCATGCCTGTCAACTTATCTACTTTTCATTTGATTGCTCCTTCTTCAAAATTTTATTTGTGGCATTCTAGACTTTGACATGTATTAGGCTCTCGCCTACGTTTTATGTGTACATCTGGTCTCCTTGGTGATTTAACTTTTGATGATATATCTGATTGTAGTGGTTGTAAACTTGGAAAGTTTTCTGCTTTGCCTTTTAATCTAAGTTTCTTTACTTCTTCTGCACCTTTTGATTTAGTTCATTCTGACATTTGGGGGCCAGCTCCTATTCCTACCAAAGGGAGTTCCAAATATTATGTGTCATTTATTGATGATTACACTTGTTACTGTTGGGTTTACTTGTTAAAGCATCATTTTAATCTTATTCATGCTTATGCTAAATTTAAAGCTTATGGGAAAACTCAACAATCTACCACTATTAAATGTTTTCATGCTGATTTGGGGGAAGAGTATACCAGTGGTGATTTATCTAGTATTTTTAAAGCTGATGGTACCATACACAAGTCTTCTTGTACTAATACTCCTCAGCAAAATGGAATTGCTGAACGAAAACATAGACATATTATAGAGACTGCTAGGTCTATGCTATTGTCTGCTAGTGTTCCTAGTGAATTTTAGGGAGAGGCTGTTCTCACATCTGTTTACGTTATTAATAAGATCCCTACTTCTCATAATTCTGGTATTTCTCCTTATGCTAGGCTCTTTGGTCACAACCTACTATATTCTTATTTGAGAGTTTTTGGTTCTATTTGTTTTGTCCTCCGTCCTTATGTAGAGTGTACTAAGTTATCATCTCGTGGTGCTATTTGTGTTTTTCTTAGATATAGGATTGGTTAGAAAGGTTATTGTTGTTATGATCTTATTTCTGGAAAACTGTATGTTTCTTGAAATGTTTCTTTTATTAAGCATATTCCTTTCTTTTATATTCCACCTACCTCCCATGACATGTCAAGATATGATCTTCTTCATATTGATCCATTCACTACTGAATGTGACTCTAATCCTATACATACACCTTCTGTTTCTCCTAACATCTTTTGCAGGTCCGATAATATAGACACCACCTCTCTTCCTACGGCTGCTCCTGAACATTTTGTGATTGTTGATCCTGCTCCACCTCGCTACCCTAAACGTCTATGCCGATCCACTCTGCTTTCTGCTTTTGATTATTCTTGTTATTCTCCATTATTTACTTCCTTTTTTCTTAATATTAACTCTATTTGTGAGCTTACTTCCTACTCTGAGGCTGCTCGTAATCCACTTTGGCAAGAAGCTATGAATGAGGAACTGTTTACTTTGAACAAAATAGCTACTTGGGATTTGGTTTTTCCACCTTCTGGTATGAAGTTTATTGGCTGTCGATAGGTGTACAAAGTCAAAACCAGGTCTGATAGTTTTATTGAGCGCTATAAAGCTCGTTTAGTTGCTAAGGGGTCTGCTCAAGAATATGGCATGGATTATGAGGAAACTTTTGCACCTGTTGCCAAAATGACCACTGTTTGATTTCTTATTGCAGTTGCTTCTATTCTTCGTTAGCATATTTTTCAGATGGATGTTAAAATTGCATTCTTGAATGGAGATCTCAAAGAAGAAGTTTACATGGTTCCGCCACCGGGTGTTTCTCATCTACCAGGATAGGTATGCAAACTTAAGAAGGCTATGTATGGTCTGAAACAAGCCCCAAGAGCTTGGTTCGATAAGTTCTCTACTATTGTGCTATCACTTGGTTTTTCTCAAAGCACCAACAACTCGGCTTTATTTGTGAAATCCTTTCTTACAAGCCGCATTCTTCTCTTGCTATATGTTGATGATATGATTATTACAGGTGATGATGTTAATGGTATTTATGTCCTAAAAGATACTTTATCTAGTTAGTTTGAGATGAAGGACTTGGGTCATCTTCGCTACTTTATTGGTATTAAGCTAGCTTATTTTGAGAAGGGATATCTACTTTCTCAGTATAAGTATACCAAGGATATTCTTGAACAAGCTCGTTTAATAGATACTCGTATTGTTGACTCCCCTCTTGAGGTTAATGTTCATTACACCCCTACAGATAGGGAACTTCTTCTTGACCCCATGTTGTATTGGTCTATTGTGAGTAGTTTGGTTTACCGTACCATTACTCGTCCCGATATTGCATATGCTATTCATATTGTTACTCAGTTTGTTTATGCTCCCATTTCTGTTCATTAGGCTGCAGTTATACATATTCTTCGCTACCTCTAGGGAACACTTTATCAAAGTCTCTTGTTTTCATCTACCTCATCCTTAGAGCTTAGTGCCTTCTCTAATGCAGATTGGGCCAGTGACCACACTGATCATAAATTCACTACTAGCTATCGTGTTTTCTTAGGAGATTCACTTATCTCATGGAAAAGTAAGAAACAAGATGTGGTTTCTCGCTCTTCCACCAAGGCAGATATCGTGCTATGGTTTCTACTACCTGTGAGATTGTGTGGTTACAATGGTTGTTAGTTGATATGGGCGTCTCTTGTAGTGAACCAACACCGATGTATTGTGATAATAAGAGTTCTATTCACATTGCGCACAACACTATTTTTCATGAACGGACCAAGCACATCTAGATTGATTATCATATAACTCGGTATCATCTTGAGAAAGGCTTTTTTTCTGTAACA
This sequence comes from Croton laevigatus, assembly GCA_949640765.1. NCBI lineage: Eukaryota > Viridiplantae > Streptophyta > Magnoliopsida > Malpighiales > Euphorbiaceae > Croton > Croton laevigatus. Next base: position 5,662 of record CATIWJ010267593.1, on the reverse strand, counting down.
CCCATTAATCCGACTATTTCTAGCCGAACCAAGCTGTCCCACATTACATATTACATGGTATCCAGATCATATTCTAAATTTAATTACAAAATATAGGTACATTTTTTTTCTTTCTTCTATTCTAGCCTTCACTTGTGCTGACTTCAACTTCACAATATATGCCAATCTAAGCTCTTCGGGTCCACATGTTATTTGACAATTCCTGTTCTTTCACATCTTTTGGAGACCTACAAGTTCAGAATTAACCACACTTGCTGAGCGATTACACTCAATGGATACTTTAACTATAATAAATAAAAACAATTTGAATGCACTTATAAAAATATCAATTTGCACTTTATTTTAAAATATTTAATAAATCAAAATATAATCTCAATAATTCAAATGATATATAATACAATCAGATCTATATTCAAAATAATATGTAAACCATATAAGACACTTTTAAACTTACTTTATTATCTAAATTTTCTCTACTAGGTATTAGGGTGAACTTAGGGATAAAGCTACTGTATTTGATATTTTCTTTTCAGATAACTCTAGGTCGTAGTCGGAGTATCCTTTGTTTCACTGTAATTTATCACACTAGTTCAACTTAACTTAAGTAGAGCATAAAATATTTAATGGATATGCGAAGAATTTATTTAATATAAAATTTACTATATTTCCCTCACATTTAATGAATTCTAAAATATATATATACTTTGCATTTTTTCCAAAATAAACATCACCGCAATATCCATTTCAAATCAAATATTTTTCATCAAAAATATTTTCATAATAAATTTACTGTATCTTTCATAAAAAATATTCATAGATAATTTATCACATTTTCATCAAACACTTATTCATCATAAAATTGTTGTGCTTTTACCAAAAATAAGTATTTAACATAATTATACTGTATTTAATATTTCAAATATTTTATATTAAAATATACTATATCTCTAATCAAGATATTATTTACCATAAATAGATTTGATAATTACATCAAAAATACACTTATCATAAATTTACCATATTTTTCTGTCAAAATAAACTTTAATAATTTTTAGTAATATTTGTTTCTAATATAATAATAATTTTTAAAAATAACTTGATTTAATACAATATAATTAAATAGTAACTCATAAATACTTGTTAAGAAACACAATTTATATACATGTATATATTTTTATCTACTCATATTTACTTTAATTAAATTAACTATATTAAGTATATTTTACTTAAATAAAATAACTGTATTAAAAATTTACTTAATTAATCTTGGATATTACTCTAAAAATAAATTTTTTGATCAAATACCTTGAATTATAGAATAATAAATCTTAAATAAAAATCATCTATTTATATTTATTTACATACTAAATACTTGTATAAAAGTACTAACAATGATAATCACTTAAAAATATAGCTTTCTTAAAAATATTTCAAAATTAATTTGAATGACCGTTTAATAAATATTAATTTGTAAAGTAAATAATTAAACAATAAATAATGTAATAAAATTTATATTTATGAATAAAGATATATTCATATATATATGTATTACTTAATTAAATATAGTAAAAATATAATAGTTATTTTTATAATTTTTAATAAATTAAACTTGTATTATATTCCAAAGTTTACCAATTATTTATTAACATATTATAAATATTTATAATCTTATTCAATTTTATTCACTTATTACTTGTGTCGAAATCCACATAGATGGGTTGCGACTATTTAATAAAAATTCAATTTAATCACTTAAATTATAAATAATACTTAACTTAAAGTAAAATCACAAATTATTACCTTTTCTAATTTTTAACTTAATAGTTAAAACATATAAATCACAAATAACATTAATCATCAATTTCAAATCAAATCATCAACAGATTCAAATGATGCACAATACTTAAAAATCATGCATAAAATTTAAAACTTTTCATAGTTAAAGTATTAAACATCGGTCTCCTTGCGTTCCGGTTCCTATTCCTTAATTTTCCTCTCGGAGTGTCTTTTGTCCTATCATTATCCATTAATCAATGTTATAAGGTATTGTCTATATTATACTCTTACTTAATAATTCTATTAATTTATCTTACGATATGTCTTTATTTCTCTATTTAATTAAATTACACTTAATTTCTATTCTTAATCAATAATTACAAGTCTAGTAAAATTTTTAATTGTTCATTAATTTTCTTGACCTTATTCTAAATTTTTGTTGATTTATATTAATTAACAATTTATTTAAGTCCAATTACTTATTTAATCCGTCATTATTTAATTTTAAACTTTAATTTCATTTTAAATCTATCTCTAATTTAATATCATTAATAATTAAATTCTATTAGTCAAGTTACAGAAATTTACATTTGTAATAGTTCAGAGCCTCGGATGGACAAACGGATTTCAAAATTGGATTCAGTACGACGAGACGATGCGGAATAAGATCTGTCAAAAATTTCACCGGAGATGGAATATTCCGGTCACCGTCTGACCGTCGATTCTCGCCCGAATTTGCAAAACACATCCAATTTTAACAAAACGCATATCAACAGGTTCAATTTTCGGCGACCGATCGTCCCAAACTTTACACCAAATTAAAGCTCACAAAGAGAGGATTAAGAATCTACCTTCAAAATGGATGGAAAATGACCGAAAGGCGTCGGATTTTGTACCGAAAAAATCTGACTATTTGAACTTGATTTTCGATCAGGCTACAGATCGGGGAAAATAACACCACCATCGGAAAACCTTGAAGAGAGGGGAGTCCAAATCTGCCCTCCATGTCACCATCCGACCACCATAGTGGCCGAAAAAGCTATCGAAAAGTTCGGTCTTCTCTCTCTCCGTCGCGATTCTTTCGTTTCTCTCTCTCTATTCAATAACCGGAAGCAAAAGAAAAAGAAAGAGAAGGCGAGGGAAGATACGCGGGCTGTGATGGTTATGGTGGCAGCGGCGACCTTGCCGCTGAGCTAGTCCCGTTCAATGATTTGAAGAGCATGAATATGAAGAAGAAGGGAAGGAAGAAGAGAAGCTGAACGCTTCCTTCAGCTGATTTCTTTTTTTTTTAAATCATAATAATAATAATAATATTGATAATAAAAACAATAATCGTAAGAATAATAATTATTATAATAATACAACAATATAAACGATAATAGTAGCATTATTAAAAATTCAATTTTGCACTCCATTATTTAATCATTACTTAAATATCGGTAGTTTAAAATTACCAAAATGTCCTTAAAAAATTTTTTTACTACCAAATAAATCCCTTTTCAAATTAAAATCGACATTTTAATAATTAGATGTTACACTTTCCTTGCCTTTTGTCTCATCTTTAATGCAACTCGCAGATTTCTTTACAAAGGTGCACACCCTCCAACGTTACTGGTTCTTCCTTGGCAAACTCTCAATGCTTCTTGCATCACCATCGCAAGTTTGAGGGGGATGTTAGCACACTACTCCCACATTGGATATTTATTCTATCTCCCTTTGTATTGTAATATATAAATAAGGGTCTTTGAGCCCTTTAGCTGATTAAGACAATAGTTTTATATATTTAATATATTTCCATCCTTTTATGGATTATGTAAATTCTAATATTCTAAACTTCATTTTTTAGGTGTTACGATTTTCTTTGGAGGTCGTTGATTCCAAGTGGATCTCTTAGGTTTTTGTAATTTTTTTTGTGTACATTTTTTTTCCCAAATCACTTAAAAGTGTTCTCCTATTCGAGTGACTAGAATCTAACTTATGTTTTTTCATAATTATGAAACCAAAATAATTTCTTGTAGTGAGAAGAATGGATACTAGATTGAAACTACCCTCAAAAGTTGGGCACTACTAGCATACCTTTTAAAAATAGAAAGTTTGAACATATAATGATAATAATAAAGATAATGATAAACATAAAGTTCCCTAAGCTGGTTCTGTATTATCTATAATTTGTTCTTCTATTGTATCTTTTTTATATTTTGTAATCTATTAGATATAGCTTACGTCTTAAATAGAACTTATCTTTATTAGGTGCTGTATTATTAATACACTTTCAACGTTAATGTAATTTTAGTCTTTCCATTTTATTCTACTTCTTTTATGGTATCAGAGACTTTGTCCTAATTTCTTTTTCTTTTCTTTTCTCTTCTCATTTCATCAATGACAAAGTAATCAAGCTACTATTCCTAATACACAACAACCAGACCAGCCTTTGACTGTCATCAACATTAACAATGCCATCAAACTTACTTCTACAAATTACCTATCATGGAAGCTTTAAATGGAAGCTCTGCTAGTAGGATACGATCTATACAAATTCGTTGATGGGTCTTATCCTACTCATTCACCAACAATCACAACCAATCAAATAACATCTCATAATCTAGCATATCTCACATGGTTGCGACAAGATAAATTGATATTTGGTGCTCTAGTTGGCTCTCTTTCCCAAACACTTGTTCCTCTAATCAATCAAGCCAAAACCTTAGCTGAAGCATGGCAAGTTCTTGCCAACACTTATGCAAAACCTTCTCGTGGTCACATCAAACAAATCAAAAATCAACTTAAACACACCATTAAGGGCACACGTTCAATTACAGACTACATGCAATACATCAAGACACGAGTTGATGAACTGAATGGTCTTGGAAAACCCATGGATCCTGAAGATCTCATTGAAACAATTCTCGATGGACTGGATGATAATTATAAGTCAATCATCAAGGTTGTTAATGGACGTGACACACCAATTTCTTTTGATGAGCTTCAAGAGAAACTCATCAACAAAGAACTTTCTCTAAAAGTTCACAATGCTTATTCCTCTCCCTTTCCAGTCACAACCAATTTCACTCAATGAAGAAACTATCACTAGAGACAATCCTCACAAACCCTCACTTGGTCCCCATCTCCCCCCTTATCTTCCAATCATCATAACCCCAATTGTCCTCCATCATGACCATATCTTGGCAAATGTCAATGGTGTGGTACCAAAGGACATACTATCATGCAATGTTCTGTATTCAAGCAGTTCTTACCAACATCTCAGTAGTCAAGAACAACACAACCATCCCCGTGGCAACCACAGGCTCAAGTAGCCATTGCAGGCAACTCAACAAATCAAAATTGGCTTCTTGATAGTGGCGCATCACATCATGTCACTGCTGACATTGCCAATCTCTCTCTCTATACTGCTCATTACACACTATTGGTTTTAAGTGAACATGAAAGATAAAGAAACAAAATTTATGCTCAGAAACTAAGAAATGTTATAAAGAAAAGAATCTGACTTGCATTCACACATTTATTCAAACACCTAGCATGCCTTTATATTGGCCTTACACTAAACAACTTGACATGATCATAGGAGAAAAAACAGGCACTAAGCCACATTCAAACAAACAAAAAAAAAGAAGAAAATGACCAAGAAATCAGCAGCAACCAGCAATGGCTAATCTACTATCATTTGCTAGGTCAACTTTGAATCAGTCTTCAACACTCCCCCTTGATTTAAAATTGCACACTCTAAGCTTGCTCCGAAAATAAACATGCTTATCTCTTGAAAGAGACTTGGTGAGAATATCTGCAATTTGCTCATTGGTATTGTAATACTGCAATTAAATTTGACCTCCAGCTACCAGCTCACGAATGAAATGAACTTGAATGTTGA
>CATIWJ010267533.1:0-11697 GCA_949640765.1 Croton laevigatus | reverse complement strand
CTCGACCTGATATAGCATTTGCAGTAAACTTATTAGCAAGATATAGTTCTTCACCAACACGAAGACATTGGAATAGAGTTAAACATATCCTTCGATATCTCCGTGGTACAATAGACTTGGGTTTATTTTATGCTAACACATCAAAGTCAGTTTTGATTGGTTATGCAGATGCAGGATATTTATCTGATCCACATAATGGCAGATCTCAAACAGGCTACTTATTTACGTGTGGAGGAACATGGCGATCTACAAAACAGACTATTGCTGCTACTTCTTCTAATCATGTAGAGATTTTGGCCATTCATGAAGCAAGTCGAGAATGCATTTGGTTGATATCAGTAATTCAATATATTCGAGGTACATGTGGTCAACATTCCTATAAAGAACTCCCAACAGTTTTATACGAAGATAATGCTGCATGTATACACTAGTTAAAGGAAGGATATATCAAAGGGGATAGAACAAAGCATATTTCACCAAAATTCTTTTTCACTCACGATCTTCAAAAAGAATGGTGATATTGATGTTCAACAAATTCGCTCAAGTGACAATCTTGCTGATTTATTTACGAAGTCGCTTCTTACAACAAGTTTTGAGAAAATGGTGCACAAAATCAGAATGCGTAGACTCAAAGATCTCAAATAGTCTGTTCATGAGAGGGAGTATAATGCGCGCTGCACTCTTTTTTCCTTTCAAGGTTTTTATCCCATTAGGTTTTTTCCTTGTAAAGGTTTTTAATGAGGCAGTATGGTATCGCGTATTCATGAAAGGATATTTTACTCTTTTTCCTTTATGTAATTGGTAATAAATATTTTTAAAGACATCCAAGGGGGAGTGTTAGAAATAAATGGATGTCTTTGGATACCTCTACCCATTATTATTTTCTCCCATTGGATCTCTCCTCATTATTTTTTTGCATTATTATTTTCTCCCATTGGATCCCTCATTATATTTTCTTGTCTTCTCCAATTGGATCCCTTCTTATTTTCTTGTCTATAAATAGAAGAGCTCTCATTAGTTAATATGATATAACAATAAAAAATTTTAGTCTGTATTATTCTACTATTTGCTCTCTTTCATTTGTTTTATAACAGACTAATGGATAATTGGACAAAAAACTAGATAAAAGGAGATGTTAGTCTAATGGCTCAATAATTGAAGGATCTGTTGTGAATACCAAATTTGCTAATCTGGAAGCACAATTTATTGGGCCTAAGCCAAGAGCGAAGCTCACAAAGCCTGTCACAGCCCAAATTTATAATCTTGTAAACAATATAAATAAGAAAAATGACTAAATTGTAATTCCTAAATATTCTTGGGCTAAGAGAAAATTTTACACACTAAACCACGGTAATTCGAATACGAAAAATTTACGAAGGGCTAAGAAATGAGAATAAAGATAATTAATTTTTCTTAAGGAACATTCAGTATAGAAATTTCGCAAAAATCCTTTCAGAACGGCAGTTTGTAAATTTCATCAAGAATGACGATTTTATTGTTTTAAGGAAGTTTGATGAATTGGATGTCCAAATGATACATATGACGACAAGACAGACGTTTTGAATATCATATTGTACTTTGCGATTTTGGGAGTATTTTGGTCATTTTGACCCTAAAAAAATTATAGGTTTGGAATTAACTTTCAAAATACTAAAATTTGAAAACTAGACTTCGTGAAGATCGTTTTGAGTACAATTTTGCTAGGGGTTTGTAAATGATCGATTTTCGGTTAAAACCGGCACCGGTAAAATACGGTGAAACCGTAAATCGAAATTGTACTTTACTAAAATTGTAAAATTATCAAATATTATCTGAAATCTTATCTATAAGCATTGGATACCAACTTTAGACAAAAAAAAAAAACATAGTGGGAAATAAGATTTGATAATTTGGCCCAAAATTATTAATGTTATGAATAATTAAGAAACTAAAATACAAACTAAATAATTTGCAGAGGTCTTTAAATTGACCCTAGACATCTGAGAGTTCATTAGGGTGCTCATAATTTGGGTAGACACTAAAAATTTGGAGAAAACTAGAACTCAGCTTACCCTTCTTTCCAAATCTTAAGACCTTTTTCCATGGCGATACCTTTATAAACACTTTATCACCGATTTTATATTATATATCTTTCCTCTTTAGGTCGGCATAAGTCTTTTGTCTGTCCGCTGCTTCTTTGAGCCTACTTCTGATGATCTCTACTTTCTTCTCTATTTCTCTCACTATGTCTGGTCCAATCAGGCTTACTGAGCTCTGCCCAACATACAGGGGGTAGGACACTGCCTACCGTACAATGCTTCACATCTTTATGCTGGATTGATAAATGTTGTTATTAGCAAACTCCATCAAATGGAGATACTTATCCCAACTGCCTTTAAACTCCGTCACATAAGCTTGAAGCATATCTTTTAGGATCTGAATTACTCGCTCAGATTGTCCATTCGTCTAAGGGTGAAAAGTTGTACTAAAATGCAACTTAGTGCCTAGAGCTCCTTGCAACTTTTCCCAAAATTTTAACGTAAATTGTGGATCTCGGTAGGATATTATTAAAGCAGGAATTGCATGCAACCGAACTATCTCTTTGATATATAACTCTGTAAGCTTATACATGGAGTAGTCCTTACGTATTGGTATAAAATGAGCTGACTTTGTCAGTCTATTTACCACTACCCATACTGCATCATCCTTATTCATTGTCAATGGCAAACCTGTCACAAAATTCATAGTTATATGATCACACTTTCAGACTGGTATGCTTATGGGTTGTAATAGTCCTGAGGGCATCTGATGCTCTACTTTCACTCATTGACAAGTTATGCACTTAGTCACGTGGTCTACAATGTCCCTTTTCATACCCAGCCACCAATAATATTTCTTTAAATCCAAGTACATCTTGGTACTACCTGGATACATTGAAAAAGAACTACTATGACTTTCTTAAAGAATCCTTTCCCTAAAGCCTCCTGTCTTTAGTATAACCAACCTTTGCTCATAGTGCAACACCTCATCATCCCCAATTCCAAACTTTTTCTTCTTTTTCTCTTGAGTACCCTTTACCCATTCCTTTACTTGTTGGTCGTCTTTCTGCAATTCTTTTACTTCTTGCAACAACATAGGTCTTATCTGTATTTTCGCTAGCAATACCTCGTTATCCCCTGATGAGAACCTTATATCCATGGCCTTCAAAGCTTGGATGGTCTTCCTACTAAGTGCATCAGCGACCATATTTGCCTTTTCTGGATGATAAAGAATCTCATAATCATAATTTTTCATCATTTCAATCCACCTTCTCTGCCGAAGATTAAGATCCTTCTGGATAGTCATGTATTTCAAACTCTTATGATCTGTATATACGTAGCACTTCTCGCTATACAAATAATGTCTCCATATTTTGAAAGCCAAAACAATTGCCGCTAACTCCAAATCATGCGTCAGGTAGTTCTTTTTATGAAGTTTCAATTGCCTGGAAGCATAAGCAACTACCTTCCCCTTTTGTATCAATATACAACCTAATCCAATATGAGATGCATCACTATATATCACAAAATCTTTACCTGACACAGGTCGTGTAAGCACATGAGCGTTTGTCAACTTTTCCTTCAATTCCTCGAAGCTCCTTTGACACTCTTCTGTCCATTGGAACTTGACATTCTTTTGCAATAGCTTTGTCATAGGCGCTGCTATAACTGATAAGCCTTTAACAAATCGGCTATAATATCCTGTCAAGCCCAAAAAACTCCTCACTTTGGTTACCGTCCTCGGCAATTTCTAATCTATTACTGCTTCAATCTTCTTTAGATCTACACAGATTCCATCCGTTGAGATAATATGGCCCAATAATAGCACTTCCTCTAACCAAAACTCATATTTACTGAATTTGGCGTACAACTGCTTCTCCCTTAGGGTCTGCAACACTGTTTGAAGGTGCTTGTTATGATATTCTCTGTTCTTAGAATAGATGAGGATATCGTCTATAAACACCACTACAAACTGATCTAAGAATGAATGAAAAATTCGGTTCATTAGATCCATAAACACCACTGGTGCGTTTGTGAGCCCAAATGGCATCACGAAAAACTCGTAATGTCCATATCAGGTCCTAAATGTTGTTTTTGGCACATCCTCCCCATTGATCTTTAATTGGTAGTAATCAAAATGAAGATCAATATTTGAAAACACTCTCGCTCCTTTCAACTGATCAAACAAGTCATCTATGCATGGCAAAGGATATTTATTCTTTATCGTCTACTTGTTCAACTGCCTATAATCCACGCATAATCTCAACGTCCCGTCCTTTTTCTTCACAAACAGCATTGGAGCTCCCCAAGGTGAAACACTTGGGCATATGAATCCTTTATCGACTAACTCTTGCAATTGCACTTTCAACTCTCTAAGCTCTGCAGGTGCCATACGATAAGCTGCGATTGACACTAGTGTCACTCCCAGATAGACATTAATGGAAAATTCTACTTCTCTTATGAGTGACAATCCTAGCAAAGCATCTGGAAACACATCTGAAAAATCTCGCACTATAGGTATGCTTTGAATCTCCTCAGATTCCTTCCTAGCTTGTAAAGCACTTACTAAGAATGCTTCACATCCTTTCTGTATCAACCGCTTTGCAGCCACTGCTGATATTATATTACTCAAATAATCAGCTCTTTTACCCACTAAGATAACTTTTTCTCCATTCGCGGCTCGTAAGGACACTCTCTTCTTCTTACAATCTACTATAGCCTTATGTTTAGCCAACCAGTCCATTCCCAAATTAGATCAAACTCTTTAAAAGGCAATTCCATTAGATTTCCTATAAACACCTTCCCATGAATCTCTACATGGTAATATTTATTTATCTTATTCACTATCATTTTATCCTCTAATGGATTGGTTACTAACATTCTAGGATTCACATACTTTACTGCCAACTCTCTCAACTTTTCATGCAATAAGTTCATATATAAATGAGTAGATCTAGGGTCTATTAAAGCATAAAATGGCATATTAAATAGAGAAAGCGTACCAGCAATTATGTCTGGTGCTTCCTCTTCCTCTCTAGCTTTTATCTCATAGACCCTCGCTGGTGCACTGGTGCCTAGCCGATCCACTATCTCTGACTGGGCTATCTAAAAGTTAGGATTTCCTCCTCGACCTCGACCTCTTCCTCTGCTAATAATAGACTGAGACCTTTTTGTTGGTGCAATAGTACCGGCTTGTAATTTGGGGGTAATTCCATCTGATGTGCCCTGACTCTCCACATTCCCAATACTTGTTGGTGAGGTACCAGCATTCGCCACCATGTCGCTTTCCACAGTTATCACACGGTGGGAGGGATACTTCTTTAACTTCCATGCTTCTTTTAGTTGGTCCTGCACTTCTTCCATATCCAAAGTTGTTTCGGCCTCTACTGTTTAGCCCATTTTTATGATAGTTTTTCTTTATTATTATATTTTTCTATTAGTCATTATTTATTTGTTTTGAGTTATTTTGAGTCCGTTTGTTAGTGTTTTTGTTGTTTTAGTAAGTCTAAAGGTGATTAGCATAAAGACAAGAAAATTGGAGCATAAAACGTATTATTTGGTGAAAGAAATGCATTAAGCCACACAAGCAATCCCACAGGCAAGCCACGGCTGTGTAAATTTTAGAGGATATTGGGCCAGAATAAAAAACACGTGAAAGCCATTTTCAACAGAGGAAAATTCAACTTCTCACGTCCAACTGAAAACCAACATAACAGCTTCTAAAAAGGGGCAAACGTGGGTGGTTTTACCATTCATTATCGACAAAAAGATCATGGAGAATGTGGAGAAAAACAGTTGGAGAACACATCCTTTATATTCCTTTCGGGGTGGAAGAGCAGAGAGGCACGCAGGGGGGGTTCATCCCTCAACACCAGACACACAGATTTCACGTTCCATTCATACCCATTCCTTCATTTCCGTTCATCCATCAATTGCAGAAGGAGTTTACAGATTAGTGAGAGAGCTTGAGTCGGAGTTAGTTCAGCGGATTTCCATTGGGTTCACTCCATTTCAGTTGAGATAAGAGATTGTTCAACCGGAAGGAGATTGCAACTTCGGGTTTGCGTTTACACTGTTTCTTTCCAATTTCCATTGAACCAATATGTTTTTATCGTGCTTTTGTGTAAATATGAACTAATTTACTTTAGTCTAGGGATTGTATATATTCTGCTATGGTTGTGTGAATTTCGATGTTCCCTTTGATTTTATGTATTTATCTTAATTGAATGCAATTATTTCCTCAAATCATTGCTTGATCACCAATTATTTGACCTAAGTATTAGGTGAAGGAGCGAGAGGTGAAATCTAATACTGGACCTATTCAATGAAGAAATTAGGTGAATTAGGAATATAAGCCTAAGTTTAAAGAATTAAACGTCTTACGTAGAGATTAGTTGAGTGGGAATTATGAATGCGGTCGCTAGTAACCTCAGTTAAGTAATTAATTCGTTTGATATTTGTTCTTCAATTAAAATCAAATGGGAATTTAGAGTTCACTTAATTGGTATAAGAGATACAACCCTAGGCATTCTTTATAATTTGATAGTCAACTCTGCATAATAACTTTCTTTAATTTTCCTTTTTAAGTTTAAGCTTTTAACCTGAGTTCTTACTTTCCGTCACTGAATTTCTGTCACAAAGTTACTGTTACTCAAGTTTATTGTTTTTGTTTTAGTTTTAATTGTAAAACAATTTAGATAATGCCAATTTTAATCTCTTGAGAGACGACCTTGGGGTGTTCACCATTATTACTATAATAGGCTCGTGCACTTGCAAGTTAGCTTAAAGTAGTACTAATTTAGGCGTAACAAGTTTTTGGTGCCGTTGCCGGGGAGGTTGTTTAGCGTCTTTATCTATTTTGTTTTTGTTTTGTTTTTGTGTACATATTTATTTTAGTTTTTGCATTTGCTTGTTTTATTTTATTTGTTTGTACATATGCTATTAATCTTGTTTGCTTGATTTAAGTTGATTATCTTAAAATGAGGAATAGCCGTGCACCATTTCCACAAGTGGTGTGCTCAAATTGTGTGATATATATGGACATTGGGTGAATATATGCCCTACACCATTTGATGCATATGCGTGGGAAGCTAGGCAAATGAATTCCATTGAAAGTTACTTCCAACCTCCTCTACAACCATTTCAAATGTTTCAAGAGTTACTTTCAAAAAGTTACCCATGTTAGTTCCTTTTTCAGATCCTCTTTCTTGTCCAGGGGTACTTGCTACTGAAGATTGTGAAGTAGATCCCCTAGCTCCTCCTCTACCTTGATTCTGTTTATTCCCTTGACCATATCCGCTTCTTCTAAATCTCTTACTTGAGGATTGACTCCCTCTAGCACTTTAAGTCTGAGCTTGCCTCTACTGAGCCCTTTGCCTTCGATCTTACTGTTCTGACTGAATCTGCTCAATCTTAATAGCTATGGCAACCATACTTGAAAATTCTCTAAGCATTGGAGCTACTAACTGAACTTTTATCTCACTATTTAACCCTTCCTTAAATCGCTTACACTTATCGACCTCATTCCCTACTATATTCCTTGTATACTTACTAAGTCGAGTGAATTCACGCTCGTACTCAGTTACTGACATCCTGTTCTGCTTTAGATACAAGAACTTCTTTTGCTTAGCATCCAGGTAGGCTTCTGAAATGAACTTCTTCCTAAACTCCTTCAGGAAAAACTCCCAATTCCTCTGTTTAGGTGGTACCTTTTGCTGCACAGTATCCCACTAATTATAAGCTTCTTCGATGAGCAGGGATGTCGCACAGACCAATCTCTCTTCTGGAGTGCATTGGAGTTGATCCAAAGCTCTAATGGTATTTTCCAACCAATACTCTACAGCTGAGGGGTCCTCATCTATACTTGCTTTAAATTCTTTAGCACCATATTTTCTAACCTTCTCTATCGACGGTATTCTCTCTCTCTGCACCACTGGAACTTGTACTGGAGCAGGTGTCGGTGGTGGCACAACTCTAATAATTTGCTGCAATGCCGTTGCCATCTGTCGAAGTAACTCGTTCTATTCTGGTTGTCCTGGTGGTGCAGGTTCATGCTGTACCAGAACTGATTCTTGCACTCTCTCTTGTTCCATGAATCGGGAGGCGTGCAACTTTACCTCCTAATCCATAGCTCTCTGAGATTCTCGAGACATTGTACAAATAAACAAATAATCAACAATACATACTCAGTTTTCGGCTTTATATATATATATATATATATATATATATATATATATATATATATATATATATATATATATCCTATTTGGCATGTACACAATTTAAATACTCATTTAATAAATACTTCTTTTATATATAACCAAATTACATTTCCATCGTTCCATATTTACATACAAAAGAATTAACCTATGCTAGTTTAGCATTGTTTGCTTCTTACAACATTTCATTATACACATTATCCAAAAATAAAAACAAAAGCTATCCTATTTCCTAGTTCCTTCAGTTCCCTATTGACCCTTCGGAACTGTGAGAAGCTTACTTATCCTCACTTGGATCCAACTCGATCTAGTTGTTGTAGTTTGCTGCAACTTCTCTTCCTCGATTTGTCCAAATAAATCCTTCTAGAGGGTTCTGTTCATCCTAAAATTGACCTATTCTAAACTGTCTATCAGCTGGCTTCGAGTTAGAGCCTCGACTCTCTTAATCATTTTCCATCTTTCTAACATGTTCCTGCATATGCTCTAATTCCTGAGTTAATGCTTCTATGGTTTCCTACATCTCCTATAGCTTACCAGAATCTATTATCACCTATTTATGCTACTTTAATGGGAGCTTTTCTTTACTTGCCTCTACCATAAATTGCTTACCTTTGTCTTTTGAGTTATCTTTTTCTACCATCTTGCCTATACACTAAATTAACAAACATTAATAATACTTATTGTATCATTCCCCAACTTTTTCCTAAATCATTATTCCCTACCTAATCCTATTTATTTCATATACTACTTTTATCTTTCTACTTAGACCCAGAACCAGCTAGACCGATACTTTAATACCATTAAATATAACACCCCATCTAGGCCTTGGGTTGGACCCGGATGAAATGCTACATTTCATAACATTTTAACTGACCCATGAGCAAGCCGAGGTGAAACGCTATGTTCACAACTGAACTTCGGTAATTCCCTTTATTTATTATTTTATCGTATCTTAAATTTTATGGGAACTATCGCCGAAAATTGCTTTTATTAAATTTGGGTCCTATGAGACCTATGTTTACTGCGCTTATATGCCATATCATATTATCTTTTCTACTTGCATTCACCACATAATCATTCTCAATCACACAACATCATAATTTATATACTTACACAAGCACACATACATACATACCTATATATTACAAACCCAAATAAATACATATTTATAGTATGCGCCTATACTACTAGGTACCACTAGGGTCATTATAATATAAGAAATATAACTATAAATAAGTCCTATCTTAATGTACATGGCAAAAGCTACTACAAAGAAAACTATACCAAAAGTATTGATGAGAAGCTTGACGAGGTTGTTGTTGCTCCAAAATCTTCTATCAACTACTTACAAGATACAAAGAAAAATATCTCGCTGAGCAACTATTTGCTCAGTGGGTACTCAACCATAACATAGCACTTTTACAAATCATTTTCTTTTTTAGTATAGAAAAGTGTGAAATCATTTCCTTAGTTAAAATATTCATACAAAAAAACCATCATGCACATGAAAATCATCAAATAATTAACATTTAAATTCCGTTTTTAGTTTAGCTCCACTGGTTTGTTAGAACTGCAAGATAAGGCTAAGGGTTCTTATTGGATTATAGATTGTAGCCGTAGCTACTCCCAATGTTATCATTGTAACACTCCTTAACCCGACCTTTTATAGCCGAACCAAGTTATGTCACATCAAATATTACATGGTATACAGATCATATTCTAAATTTATTACAAAATATGGGTACTTTTTTTTCTTTTAACATGTCCTTTCTTGAATTCTGACTGCATCTTCACAAAATATGACAATCTAAGTTCTTAGTGCTCCTGATGCTATTTGACGGTTTCGATTCTTTTACTTTTTTCGGAGACCTACAAGTTTAGAATTAATCAAACTTACTGAGCGATTATGCTCAGTGGATACTTTAACTATTGAAAAGCAATAATATTTAAAACATATTTGAGATACTCAATAAATACTTTTAAATAAATCATTTAATAAGCAAAGTAAATCATTCTCACATCAAACAAAATAATAAATAACTAATTAAATCATTTCAAATAAAATATGAAATAGACTGAATGAACCACTTTCATACCATATTTGCTGCTTGTTTAGCTCTATTAGGTATTAGGGTGAATATAAGGATAAAGCTACTGTATGTATTCTCGAAGTCTCGGATAACTCTAGACTGTAGCCGGAGCATCCTAACCGAAGTCAATTTTTATTTTAATGGCCGTATCCAAATCATTCAAAGTCTGTATTTCTCTCAGCCGTAGCTGGAGTTCTCGAAATTAGTCTTGAAGTCTCTCAACCGTAGCTGGAGCATCAAAATCTAACTTGGTTGTCCGTAGTACTGCTTAGTATATGATGCACCATTATCATACCTTTATCACACTAGTTCAACTTAATCTAAGTACAGTATAATAATTATTTTTTGAAGCATTTTTCATATCCATTTAATTTACTAGGTCACAATTTAATTACAAATAATGTATTCTTCTTAAATCACAATATATTATAAATCAGTGGCAAATAATTACTTTCTCAAAATTAACAATAATGCAATAGTAATAATTATACATGAGATTTAAAAATAATATACCGATATTTTCATATTTAAAGTATCAAACATAAAGTCATTAAAACTTAATCTTTTTAAAGTTAAAGTATGAAACCTCAATCTCCTTAGTGTTCCGGTTCCTACTCCTTACTTTTTCTCGGACTGTCCTCTATTATATCATTGTTCATTAATTAAGGTCATAAGGTATTTGTAACACCCCTTAACCCGACTAGTTACTAGCCGAGCTAAGAGTGTCACAACTGATGTTTACTGGTATGCAGAACATTACCTGAGAAATTTTTTTTCTGCTTTATGCTGTTGTCTGTTCTGACTTTCGACTTTTATTGTGTAGCATATGCCATGCTAAGTGTATCTGGTGAGCTTGACTTCGTTTGACTGTTCAGGTTGACTTTGTCTCTTTCCATAACCTACAAGTTTAGCAGACACTAAACTTGCTAAGCGCTATGCTTAGTGGGTACTTTACTTTTACTCAGTTCAATTTAACACATTAATTATTCACAGATGGCACGTATGTCAAATAGCAGCACATAATTGCAAACAAGACATCACATGTTTATATCATTGCACATATATATAAGATTGCAGTAAATAAAAGCAAAGTACCAAACCTAATTCGATGTCGATGTTAAGTGCTAGAAATATATATTCTTTTATATAATTATTGCTTAATTTTGCTTATATCAGTGATTGATTTATCTTTTTAGTAGCACTTAATTTATTAATTTTTATTTCACAGATCTTAATCGAGCATCTTTATAAAAAGGGATGGAAATAACGCAAGAGAGGAGCCAAGATGATTTTGTTCAAAACTCAAATGGGAGCTGCGTTTTGATTAAGAGCTAAGAAGAGGATTAGTTGGTCTTGAAGTGCACCGTTTTG
>CATIWJ010267483.1:0-19008 GCA_949640765.1 Croton laevigatus | reverse complement strand
TTTGAAGAAGATAAAAACAGATTAAAAAATTAGGATTTAAAGGAAGAAAATAAGTCATATGTACCAGTATATGTACCATATGTACTTGTACATATACATATGGTTTATATGTACTATATGGTATATATACCAGTACATATGGTACATATATTAGTACATATGAATCATATATATCCGTATATTTGAACCATCTATACAAATATATGTAAACCATATATATAAGTACATTTGAACCATAAAATACCAGTACATATGAGATATATGTCAATACATATGAATCATATATACTAATACATTTGAACCATGTATACAAGTACATGTGAACCATAAAATACCAATGCATATAAACCATATGTCATTATATATGAATCATATATTATTAGTACATATGAGCTATATATACCAGTATATATGAGTCAAATGTCAGTACATATAATATACATGCCAATACATATATAAGTACAAATGTCCGGTACACATGATACATATAGTATTGGCATATGTACCAGTGGTACATATACTTAACACTTATCTTCTTCCCCAGAAAACTCTAGCTGTCATCATTGTTGCTCTCTCGTCTATAAATAACAACACAATAAGAAAGTCAACACAATTATCACTTCAAACACACAAAATTCAATTAGAAAATCAAAACAAAAATAAAATCCAAATTAAAGAAGAAGGAGAAGAAGAAGAAGAAGAAGTTAAAGAAGAAAAAGAAGTTGAAGAAGAAGAAGAAGAAATATGAGTTCTGATGGAGGAACGGTTGCAAATCAGAGAGTGGCGATGGCAGTAGTAGTTTGGATGGAAGAGGACCAGCGATTGAGTTTCTGCTTCATTTTTGAACAGTGGAGCTATGGGTACTGCTGCTTCCATTTCTGGAAGCCAAATTATCGTCATTTATTCTTTTTCTTTTAATTTATTTAATTAAAAGTGCAAAAAAGTATTTGCAACTCCCAAAGTACTATTTAATCAAATTTTTTTTGGATGGGTCTATTTAATCAATTTTAAAAAGACGGTACAATTTACTCAATTGAATTTTAAAATATGCCATCTTATACCATTTCCCAAATGGGATATCTAATATGATTTCCCTTCTAAAAACACCGCGAATGGCCCGGCCCAACAAAATATCCGATTAACAGATCGGGACTTCACGTAATTGACTTGCCTGTATAAATTGGAGGTCGCGGCTGCGTTACTGTTGGTCTCCACTCTCTTACTTCGTTCGTTACTTATGTCGCCTGTAATGGAATGAAGTGTATCACAAATGGATCAAAGCCAGCAATCCTTAGCTGCTGCTTCCCGCGGTTACCAGTTCCACCCTGCTCGTGCTGCCATTATTGAGCTCTTCAATGTCTATTTAGGAGTAAATTTTCCTGCTCTTCTCCTCTCTTCTCCTCCTCCTCCTCCTCCAGTTCCTTAGCCTAATATTATGGAGTAAAATTTTCGTTTTGCTCGCAGAGAAGCAACCGCCAAAAAGCTGATGATTCAATTCGCGAACCACCGTGAGCTTTTTATTTATGCAGTTTCTTGTATAGGGTTTTAGGTTTCGCCATAAGCTCAATAATAATTTGTTTAAGATAATTTTTTCACACATTGAATGGTTGTTTCTAAGTTTTCTTTTCTTTTATTTTTTGTTCATTAGTTTTTAAAGTTTTAAGTACAGACGTTGATTCTTTCGTTATTGCTGCTGCTCAATAGTTGTTAAATTTAACCCTGAACATACCCTTTGCCCTTAGGAACAAGACACAAAAGCGAGTCCTTGCTTTTAACAGAGATCTCCCTCCTCCAAATGAACAATTCCTGTCAGATTTTGAGCAACTGCAGATCCAATTTCCAGTGAGTTGTTTTTTAAATGTTTACGCTTCTTGTTAACTTCTATGTTTTCCTTCGGTTTGGTTTGATAATGGTTGTTAAAAGGACATATTTTTGTTGATAATGTTGCTGATTCCTCAGGACCAAGATCAGCTTCGGTCTGTCACAGAATCTGTGCTTATATCTTTGGTTGTTCAGTGTTGTAATCATGCCCCAAGAGCAGAATTTCTTCTCTTTGCTATAAGGAGCTTATGCAGTATAGAATATATTAATTGGGATACCTTCTTGCCATCTCTTCTGTCTTCTGTATCCACTGCAGAAACGTCAGCTGGTCAAGCTAGTCAAACAATGTCAGCTATTTCTTCTATGAATTTATCCCAGACTGGGATGCCTTCTTCTTCAAGTGCAATCCCCAACTCATCGAATTTTCAATCTTTGAACCCTGCATCTCCATTACCTTCGGTCCACGGTATTGGTTCTCCGGCGCAGTCAGCAATTGAACCATCCTCAGCTGCAACTATGTCTCCCCTTAAATCATCTGATATCTCTAGTAATGGGCAACAGTCTACAACAAGAGTCAATTTATCTATGAGGGATAATGCCATAAGCAGCTTACGGCAACTATGTTGCAAGATTATTTTAACTGGTCTTGAGTTCAATTTAAAGCCAGTTACTCATTCTGAGATTTTCCACCATATGTTGAATTGGATGGTTAATTGGGACCAGAGACAACATTTAGTTGATGAATCTGATGGTGTGAAATCATGGAAACCTGACAAAGCTCTAACTGAATGGCTGCATAGTTGTCTTGATGTTATTTGGCTGCTGGTTGATGAGAATAAGTGCAGAGTGCCCTTCTATGAATTACTGCGCAGTGACTTGCAGTTTATAGAGAACATACCAGATGATGAAGGTTTGTTTACACTTATCTTGGAAATCCATCGAAGGCGAGATATGATGGCCATGCACATGCAAATGTTAGATCAGCACCTTCATTGCCCTACATTTGGTACGCAGCGTTTCCTGTCTCAAACAGCAGCAATTTCAGTTGAAGCAGGACAAAACTTGCGGTACTCCCCGATCACATATCCTAGTGTACTTGGAGAACCATTGCATGGAGAGGTGATAACTACTCTAAAGCCCCCTTTTGGTGCAATAAACTTGCAAATTATGGTGAATTCATTTGGAATTCTATGTTTTAATGTTTGGTATAAATGAAAATTTTCTTGTTGCATAAAGACAATTTATTGGAATTCAACACAATTGAACTAAATTCTGTAATTTTTAAATGAATTTTATGGTTCAAATGCAGTTCTGCAAAACAAATGGTAAGTAATTCTAATAGGATCAAGAAGCAGTCATTGTTCAATTGAAACTTTATGATGCTTGGTTGTGTGGATTTTTCAAAAAAGAGAGAAAAAAGATGCAGTTCTTTTTAGTTGCTATTTGGTGGCATGATGATAACCATTGGTTGTGGTGGAATGTGCTTAATAATTGTGATTTGTCCTGTTCAATGAACAAACATTGGTGTATTTTTCCTGGGTTGGGATGATAATATTTCTTTAAGTTTTGTTTCTCGTTACACTTATGTATGTTGACAGGGTAAAAATGAAATTGCTTGACCTTTTTTTTAGATGTTGACCTTTTCAATTAATGTATGTTGGCCATCACATTAAAGAAGTAATGTCCTCCTCTTAATTAAGTTGGATAACATTTAGAGAGACCCTTCTTAAAGCTTTGGAATAATATGTCCATATATTAATTGAAAAGACCACCTTGTCACCTGGTGAATGAATTTATCTGCATAATATGGTTGTCTATGTTTTTTCACTTTGGAAGATTTGAGTATAACTTGGAATTATTTTTGTATGGATTTCATGTTATTTTTGGAATTTCACTGCCTATTGTTAATCAATATGAGTGGTTCCCATCACTTCCAAGTTGAATCCTAGTTACAGAAGAGAACTTTATAGCATTTAAATTCCCCCTGATATTATGCTGGAAAGAAAAATAACTGTAATAACCATGATACAAATATGAGTCCTGTGTTTAAGTTCAGCATGCATGTAACCTAAAGATAGGTTGCTGTTTTTGTTACTTTTGCAGTTGTTTATTGGGGCATGCTTTATGCGAGTCTATTTTATGTGTGGGAGAAACCTGAACCGATAAAATTCTGGTGTCATAAAACTCACTACTGCTTTTGTTTCTCATTTGTCCTTCTTGATGTCAGAATTATGCTTTTGAAGCTAAATGTGTTGTTTTCTTCAAATGAAGTAATGATTGAATTGCTTATTTTTTACTTATGTAGGATCTTGCAAATTCTATTCAGAGGGGAAGTTTAGATTATGAAAGAGCTTTGCGTTGTATAAGACATGCTCTTCGCACTACTCCATCCCCTGATTGGTGGAAGCGTGTGCTCGTTATGGCTCCTTGCTATAGGCCCACTCCTGGGCCTACTCCTGGTGCAGTATTCACTTCTAGTATGATTAGTGAGGCAACTATTGACAGAATTGTTGAACTATTGAAGTTAACAAATTCAGGCAAATACTTTCCTTTTTCTTTTATTGTCCCTACATGTAGAATGCATTCAAATTCTAAGGCTTACTTTTCATTATGTTTTTTATATTGAATTTCTGGTGTTGTTTTCCGGCCAGCCAAACCTTAGGCATCTTTATTTTTTATTTTTTGTAAGTTTCAATATTTGAGATAGAGTTTATATAAGAGTAAACATGGAGCGAGATTAGGAGACATGCTTATCCTAGTAGGTAGTATATGATAGTGATAAATCTACTCATCTCCAGTTTTTCAACTGTTATTTTGAAGTCCCACTACATTCATTATTGATTATTTCTTTGATGGGCTGGTTTAGCAGCTAATTAGCTTATGTGTTTTGATGTAACTTACATATCCTTTGTGGTGAACTGCAGAGGTGAATTGTTGGCAGGAGTGGCTTGTCTTCTCTGATATATTCTTTTTCCTTATGAAGATCGGGTGTGTTGATTTTGTTGATTTTGTGGATAAGCTAGTTTCACGTCTCACAGAGGGTGATCAGCATATTCTTCGCACAAATCACGTAACTTGGTTGCTTGCACAAATTATTCGAGTTGAACTTGTGATGAATTCATTAACCGTAGATTCTAGAAAGGTAGTTTTTGAATGTATATATGTGTTGCCTTTCTACTGAATGTACTGCTTTGGCACTTTCCCCATATTTTATTTGACTGTTTCTAAGGAAAATTAAATCAGATTATCTCTCACCTTCCAACATGAACTTTGCAATTCTTCTGGCAGGTAGAAACAACCAGAAAGATTATTTCTTTTCACAGAGAAGATCGCAATTCAGATCCTAATAATCCTCAAAGCATCTTGCTAGATTTTATCAGCAGTTGCCAAAACTTGCGCATTTGGTCATTGAACACATCAACGAGAGATTATTTAAATAATGAACAACTTCAGAAGGGAAAGCAAATAGATGAATGGTGGAGAACTATGACCAAAGGTAAATTTCTCTCCATTCTTACTGCAGATTTAAATTCTTTTAATTATTTAAATGGAGTGTTTGTTGGTAATTAAAATTAGAAGACTGCTGTTAAATTTCACTTTTACATGTCTATTTCAGTGGTGAGCTGCGATCATATTACATTGATTTTTGGGTTCCCACCATAATTGTCATGTATAGTTCATCTGAGCTTATGCAATGTTTTCTGAGAATGGAAGATTGATTGGTCAATGGTGAGCTAATTTTTATCCGGTTGAAAGATAAATATGAGCAAAAGGGTGCAGCTGAGGAGCTTTTAAGGGATGATGTAGATGCTTCACTGTGAAATAGATAGGGTCCAGGAGCAGTTTGGCTTTTTGACTTAATTTTGCATTTGCATACACAAGGTTGCTTCCTTAGTACAGTGATGCTAGTTTTCTTGTTGCTACCTTCTGGTTCTCCATCTCTCTTTTAATTTGGGTTGCTCGCCATATTTGTAATTGACTTAAAGTTGCTGCATTTTTTTTTATCTACATGGCAATCTTGTGGTTTCTTGATGGCTGATTATGTGCAGTAGACTTTTTCTTTAGATGATTTTATCTATATATGATGGTATAAACCTGTAGTAGAAAAGAACTCATTAAACAAGCATGAGATGTATAGGCTGAACGTACTCAAAAGTCTTTCTCTGGAAGTTCATTTGAGATTAGGATCTAATGCTATACTTGGTCTCATCCTTCAGATAATATACTTATGTATTACCTTGACTTCATGGAGATTGATTTCCTAGTTTATGTGATGTACGACTCCTTTATGGTAACGTAGTATATTTCTGAG
Source organism: Croton laevigatus (assembly GCA_949640765.1). Lineage (NCBI taxonomy): Eukaryota > Viridiplantae > Streptophyta > Magnoliopsida > Malpighiales > Euphorbiaceae > Croton > Croton laevigatus. The sequence continues at coordinate 12,875 of CATIWJ010267483.1, read as the reverse complement.
TTTTTCCAAATTTTATTTTAGGTGATCGCATAACTGAGTACATGAATATGGATGATAGATCAATTGGAATGTTTTGGGTTGTGTCCTACACTATGGCACAGCCAGCTTGTGAAACAATAGTAAACTGGTTATCCTCTGGTGGAGTTTCTGAGTTGTTACCTGGCACAAACATGCAGTCTGGTGAGAGGTTAATGGTGATGCGGGAAGTAAGCCCATTACCGATGTCATTGTTATCTGGCCTTTCACTAAATCTCTGTTCAAAGTTGGTTCTGCAATTGGAAGATGCTTTATTTGGCGGGCAGGTACTACCTATGTTTCTTGCTTTTGTCTTTATATTTGAGATAGGATACTGATGGTTTGGAGTTTTAAAATGTTGCAAAGAAAGGGCTGTAGTTTCACTCTTCTTTCTACCCCAAATCCATATTTATAAATAATACTTGTGAAGTACAAAAGTACCCCGAACAAGGTTAGATCTAGCATAACATAATTAACCCATATAGCTATGGACATTCCATCGCAAGATGATGTATGGGTATCTCTCACCCCCATCCTGCATACAAAAGAATAGAACAATATGCTACACAAACCTTGGTAAAAAGCATATGCTAATTGATCAGTCTTGATGTCTTCTCTGCAGTCACGTTGGACTAGATCATGATGCTGATTGCATCCTTGTTATCACAATATTGGAGTAATGATTACCCTCAAACAGATATGAATCTTTATATCAGTTTTTAAGCCTTAAGAGTCCGTACTTGCCCTGTGCATTTGCTCTACACTCAGCTTCTGTGCTTGACGTTGCAGCCTCACTTTGTTTTTTAACCGGATTTTCACCAACAAATATTCAATATCCTGAGGTAGAAAGTCTATTATCAGGAAATCAAGCCTAATCAGCATCTCTGTTCAATTCACTCAGCTTCTGTGATTGACCTTTCAGCCATCCTTTGTCTTATCCTTCTCCAAGTAACTGGATTTCCACCAACAAATGTTCAATATCCTGAGGTAGAAAGCCTATTATCATGGAATCAAGCCTAATCAACATCTCTATTCAATTCACCATTGTTGTAAAGAAGCTTTTTCCTCTAGCTGAATTTTTTAAAGTATCAGAATTCGAAAAACAGCATCTAGATGAAAAGTTCGAGGACTATGCATAAGTTGGCAAGCCGCACATACAGCATAAGCTATATTATGATGTGTTTTTAAGAGATTAACTTAGCCAGTTTAAAAATAGGACTAATTTCTAGATCATGAGTACTTATTGCAGTTTTAGAACAGAAGTTGATTATAAAATATGGAAAATGTTGATTTGGTTTGGTCTTATGAGCAAAGTGTATAATTCTGCAATATCTTTTAAGGTATATGCTAAAGCCTTACGATATCTCCTTGCCTTTTGTTATTATCCTATGATCTGTTTTGATTAAATACTGTGTCGGTTATCCTAAGCAAGTATGCTGTTTTCTACTCCAGAACATAATTCTTTAGTAATTCCCATTCATTGTTTTCATAATTTGTTATACGTATATTTGTTATGTGTGCACGATACAAGCAGCAGAAATCAGAAAATGCATGTACTCAGCTCTTTGAAATTTTGGGTCAATACTTTAATGTCCTTTATTAAATTAGAGATTATGTAACATGGAATACTGGGAGTTATTTTTCTGTGTTGATTAGTATTAGGGAAACGATTTGCAGTTTCTAATAAATATGTTGGTCCAACAGATATCTACCAATTCTAAAATAGCTTCTAACACGGTTCTAATATTTGGTGCAGGTTGTTCCTAGCATTGCAATGGTTGAAACATACTGTCGATTGCTTCTCCTCGCACCTCACTCATTGTTTCGCTCACACTTCACTGTAATTTCCCATGCCTTCTAACAGTTACACACACATTCATGTAGATAACATATTCTAGTATCTTAGAGGGAAAGACATCATGCGTAAGTTCATGATCTAACGAATTGTTGGTGGTACTCCTCTTCCTAGTAGCATGTTTTGCATGATATTTACATCCCATTGACATGGTTCCAGTACTGTGGATGTGTACCTTGCACATGCATGACATTCTGCATTCCAAATTTCTTTCTGTTCCCTTTTCTTTTAAGCAATTTGTTGTACTACGTGATGCATAGATTAGCAAGATATTGACTAAAATTAACTGTAGTAATACTAAAATCAACACTGAAAAGAAGAAGTAACTAAAATAATCAGGCAATTAACAGAAAAAGAATGATTCTATATTATTCACAAACCAAATCTGTAGATCTATCTGAGAGACAAGAATGAAATTATAAGTAAAGTTTAAAATTGAAATTTGAGTTTGAATATAAGTCAACAAAGTGTGAAGATCAATATAATGCTAATGTTTGAAATCTAAAAGAATCATATATCTGGGTACTTGTTATCATGTAATGGATCACAGTTGTTATCTCCATACGAGCATTAAACACTTTGAGGGTCTGGGCTGTTGTGTGAGCTCTTGTCAAGAAAAAAAGCACTATGTTAAAATGGTTGAATTTGTTCATTTTATCCTTTTGAGATAAATTCTGGGCGTTTTAGTCTTAGAAAATCTTTGAAACAAGATTCCCAGACAATATCTAAATCATGGTCCTTGAAAAACTTTGTTAAGTTTAAACCTCAAAACCAAACAACCTCTAAGTTTTGTGGGTTTTTTCAGGCTATTTCTATGAGCCACCTGCACCTGAATCTAAATTATAAACCTAAATTTCTTTTCATTGGCTTGCATGATTAAATTAACCAATGTGTGGCGAGAGAGAAAAAGAAGTTGACTATTATATGCCTGTCATACTGTTAAATAATGGTTCTCCATGGGTCTCAGAACTATGTTTCAATATGACACTTTTAGTGGCTCTTCAAAATTCTGTTGAATAGTGTTTGCTCAAAAAATTTTAAAAAAAAAAAAAAGGAAAATTTCTGTTGAATAGTGCCTGTACAATGCGTAACAACCATTTTGTAATAACGAAGAAGAAATATGATGGTTGTTTTATATGATAGCTAGCAAGTAGTCTATATTCCTCCTGTGTGTATGGTATATTCTGTGGTAAGAAAGCAAAACACTTATATAATAAGGAGAAGATGATGGTTGTTTTATGCTCATTACTTCATAGAAGATAAGAACCGTATATGATCCTTGCACAAACTGGCTGCATGAATGAAGAATTCTCAATTTGTTGCTTCTACTGTATGTTCTTTAGTTAAATTCTTGTATCTTCCTCTTTTGTAATCTTCATTCCACTTGTGTGTTGGCTCATCCATTTGCATTTCTTATGTTGGTATCATTTGAGAAGATACATTACTAATGTGCTGGTAAAATAATTTTTCTCTGTGCAGCATTTGGTTCAGAGGTATCCATCCTTATTGAGCAAGCCTGCAGTGATTCTTTTGGTGTTTGAAATTTTGAACTATAGGTTACTTCCATTGTACAGGTAATAACCTTTTAACTCCCATCTCTTAAAGCTATTCTTTTCTCTCATACCGATGATAAATTTGCATAATGTGCTGGAATTCGAGATGTTAGGTATTTTGAGCATGTACATCTGAATCATCTATTTCATATTCTTATCAGCTGTAGACAGTCTCATTCGTGGGTTCCTCTTATATTTGCTTCCCAAATAAATGTCCTGCAATTGGTACTTATGAATTTCTGAATTTGGTGTGAACATTGCTTCAAAATTGAAAGGATGTTGTTAGAATATGGGTGCACAGATGCTAAAGATTTCAATTAATAGTTTGTTATCTTGAGATAACTGTAAATTTGTTTGTTAGTGACGCATCCCTTGTTTGTAGGTACGAAGGGAAAAGCAAATCATTGATGTATGATGTTACTAAAATAGTTTCTACTTTAAAAGGGAAACGAGGAGACCATCGTATTTTTAGACTCGCGGAAAACTTGTGCATGAACCTAATATTATCGCTGAGAGACTTTTTCTCTGTGAAAAGAGAAGGAAAGGTATCTCTATTGTCAATAGCCAGAACTTTTTTCTATTTCTTTTGCTCAGCTGTGTGTGTCAAACTAAGAGGTTTGGTTGATTATTTTTTCAGGGTCCAACTGAATTCACTGAAACTTTGAATCGTGTGACCATAATTACTCTTGCCATTATCATCAAAACTCGTGGAATTGCTGATGCTGATCATTTGCTATATCTTCAGACAATGGTTGAACAGATAATGGCAACTAGCCAGCACACATGGTCAGACAAAACTTTGCGCTACTTTCCTCCTCTTCTTCGTGATGCCTTGATTGGGAGGATAGACAAAAGGGGCCTAGCTATTCAAGAATGGCAGAAGGTTTGTCATCCAACAACCTTTTCATTCCTTTTTTTTCTTTTTACAGTGGGGATACTGAGGAAAGATAATCCCACTCAGGAAAGATTATAAGCTTATCATTGTGAAGTGTTTACATAATTACAGGCTTACAGCTTAAAAGAGCAAGGGTGTGAGTTTAGTTACAACTTAAAAGAGCAAGGGTGTGAGGAAAGATAATCCCACTCAGGAAAGAGTATAAGCTTATCGTTGTGAAGCGTATACATAGTTACAGGCTTACAGCTTAAAAGAGCAAGGGTGTGAGTTTAGTTACAACTTAAAAGAGCAAGGGTGTGAGTTCTAACATCCAAGTGACCAAAAGCACGCACTTACATATAAGCTTTCTTTTTTATGTTAGCAGCCGTTATTTGTCCTACATGGATTTCAATCATGTTATTATCAAATCAAAATTTCATTTTTACTGCCATATTGGGAAACGTAGAGTGAAAATAGTAGGAAGTTTAAGTGTGCAATCTTCTTACACAGAAACTAGTCCTTTGCCGCAAGACTCAAAGCCATTGTGAGTCTCTACGGTGTATTATCATTTTTAACAATCTTCTTTTAAGATATAGTTAACATTTCTGTTGATATCCAATTTTTTTAAGAAGAAAAATATGAAGTAATGTTTATAGTCCTCAAATTTCTGAGCTACAGTTCTCTATTATTGATCAAATAACAACCGAAAAATCAGATCTTAAAAGTTTGTCCAGCATAATTTTCTCTGCAAATTGGAATATACAAATTTGTTGATCTCTCAAGTTGGAAGAAACTGTGTCATCTTTTTTTATTTTTCCTAGTTCCAATTTTATATACAGATTGCTTGAATCTTTCAATACCAGAATGGTTACTCTTTTTGCAGGCAGAGACAACAGTGATACACCAGTGCACCCAGCTTTTATCACCTACTGCTGATCCTACTTATGCCATGACTTACATCAACCACAGTTTCAGTATGCATCGCCAATATTTGTGTGCTGGTGCATGGATACTGATGCAGGGACATCCTGAAACCATTAATAATGAAAAACTGGTACGAATCCACTATCTTTCAACTGCTTTGTTGGGAATGGTTATACGATGAAAGCTTGGTCCATCCTAAATTGGATTTATAACTGAGCTTTTGGTGGTTCTCAAATTCTGACATGAAAGACGGTAGAGAGGTGGGTGTTGGGGATGGGTGAGACTTTGAGAGAGAGAGAACACTAAGATGAGAAGAATCTTTGAATGTATTTAGCTATTATTTGTGTGAGATCTGCTTTTAACTCCATTACTTTCATTGGAGTTGGATGGGAAATTATTTGTTCACCGTTCGCGTTTAAAATTGAAGTAGAAGGTTTACTTTACTTAGCAGCCATTCATGGACATCTTCCAAGTTTAGCTGTATTTCTAGGATAGCCTGTCATTTATTTGTGGATTTAGTCTGTTTGAGGTACTTCTTTCATTATTAAGTAATATATATTGTGTAATGGAGTTCAGGCACTTGTTTTGAGAGCATTCTCCCCTGAAGAAGTGACATCAAATATATACACCATGGTGGATGTGCTACTTCACCATATTCATGTGGAACTTCAACATGGGCATTCTTTACAGGTTTGTATCATCGTCCTTGGTTACTCTTTCAGATTCTATTTACTATTGCAGTGATGGCTGCACATTGTTCTCTGTGTATAAATTATTCATGCTTATTTTATGTTTTTCCCTTAACTCTCCAGGATCTTCTATTGAAAACTTGTACAAACCTTGCATTTTTTGTGTGGACCCACGAGCTGCTTCCTTTGGATATTTTGCTTCTGGCCCTTACTGACCGCGATGATGATCCCCATGCTTTACGTATTGTGGTATGGCTCTCCTATTTTTCATTTGAATATTTGTTAAATTTATGATATTCTAATATCTTCTTCCTTTTGCCTTTTTAATAAGAAAAGACTACTATTTTATTGAAATAAAAAATGGATCACAAACATGGGGGATCAGCATCACCACAGATTTAGTCTCATTTATATGTTAGTATCTTTTGTTCTATTCTTATCATGTTTTGTCAATTGGAGAAATTTTTTGATTAGAAACTTGACATAGGTCTGCCTTGATTCTTATGCTATTGACGGTATTGATAAAAACCCACCTGATTTTGATATGCATTTGGAGAACTTGTAGCAAGTTTTAGTTATGGTTGGTTGGGGAAAGGATCCTAGTTGGAGCTTTGGAGTCGTCTGAAACGAGTGATGGAATTTTCTTTTACAGTTTACATTTAGTTTTTCAGGTTCCATGATGAATCACCACTTGGGTTCTCGTCATATAGGTTTATGAAGATTAAGGGTTTATTACCATCATGGAATTAGATGCCTTTTGCTGCTACATAGATAATATTGTTTGATTGGATTCTTGAGCATTTCCATGTTGGAGATTTTATTTTATTCGGTTTACTATTTGTATCTTTCAGCATTGGACATCTTGTTCTATTAATGTAGTAATTTTCACTTTCTCTAACTTCATTGAAAAATTATGGCCTTCTATTCTGTTTTTTATTTGATGAGAATCGAAATGTAATAACTTTAGTGTTTAAGTGATAGAAAAGTATTACTAAAACATAATACAACAACAAAATGGTTTATGGACAACGGTTAGAAAGAAGAATCCCTGCTAGATTGTTTATTAGAAGACTTCGCCAAATCTGATACGGAAAACAAAAGAATAATAGTACCTTTTGGAACTGTAATATTTTCATCATCACAGTGGGAAGTTTAGAATCCTTAACAGCTAATCTTGTGTAGAACTAGTTTGAGACGAGAGTTATTGCAGGACATTGAAGATTCTATTGAATATTCTTTAAGTGACTAGTTGGATTTTCAAATTTTGGTCTTGAATCTAATTCTTGGAACAAAGCAGCTAAAATTTCTTGCATGATCCAGTGGGTGAAATTGCTTTTCTATTTGCATCTAGGTGCTATTAAACCACTTTATAGCTAAAAATGTTGAAAAATGTTTATATGGGGGAAGAACATAAATATCATGAAGAGTATGTTGATTTGAATTTTACTTGATATTGAAAATTTAACAAAATTGAAATCTAAAAATATTGAACTAACATTTTTATCATGATGCAAAATGATTAAAAGAGATTGTAAAAAAAAAAAATCTTCTAGAGATCCTTTGACTTGATATCCAAATAAATAATAAAATTTCTGCTGAAGAAATTTGAATTTTATGATTATCTGTAAAAATAACTGAAATGTTTTGGAGAATGGTGAAGGTTCAAAATGCCTTCATATCTATGAAATAGGGTCAAGTTTGTTGGAATATATGAGGGAGAAGAAAAATGTGGGTAAACTATTATAGTTATTGCAATCAAAAGCAGTCGAGCTATGTCCACTTAATTGCGGTTAAAAAAATGGGATTTCTTTCATGTGTTGTTGTTGATAGTTGCGGGAAAAAAATTTAGGCAGTGAAAAGAGAAGAATTCTCAAAACCACTTTGATGTGTACACCACAATGATTTTAAATTTTATATAAACTAAAGCCTAAACTGGAAACAATAAATAAGGGAGGGAAAAATACTGCCTAAATTATATGCTGACTTTTTGTAATCTTCAATTTGTTCTGTCATTTATCCTAATACTTCACATGCAAAAATTTTGTGCATGTTCTGAAACAAAGGGCATTATATGCATGTCGCAGATCAGTTTACTTGATAGGCAAGAGCTTCAACAAAGAGTTAAACTGTTTTGTATGAATCGTGGGCCTCCTGAACATTGGCTTTTCTCTGGACTGTTCAAGCGACTTGAATTGCAGAAGGCACTTGGCAATCATCTCTCATATAAGGACAGGTCATATATCTTATATTCATCTGTGGAGTTGTAGTGCACTCAACCGAAATAACAATATCATTGTTAAGAAGTCTAGATTTATGATTTTGTCTTTATTAAAACTTTTTTATAAGCTCTGCAGGTATCCCACGTTCTTTGATGATATTGCAGCCCGTTTGCTTCCAGTCATCCCCTTAATAGTGTATAGACTTATTGAAAATGATGCCATGGACCATGCTGATAGAGTTTTGGCAATTTATTCTCCATTTTTAGCATACCACCCCTTAAGATTCACATTTGTTCGTGATATACTTGCATATTTTTATGGCCATCTTCCTGGAAAATTAATTGTGCGGATCCTGCATGTGCTTGATATAAGCAAGGTATTTATATTCTCATTCCTGATCTGGATTGATTGTTTCCTTCTCACTTCTTCAAAATACTAGTTTTGATCATTCCCGTGTATTTTATGTTCATACAAATTCTTTTCAGATCCCATTTTCTGAGTCATTCCCTCAGCACATTAGTTCATCAAACCCTGTTATGTGCCCACCTCCCGAGTATTTTGCTACATTGTTGCTGGGACTTGTGAGTAATGTGTTACCGCCATTATATACCAACTCAAAATATGGTGCAGCTGGAGATGGCTTATGTAATTCTGTACGCAATCCAAATACGAAGACTCCAGCAACATCTCAGTCAGGACCAACTAATGCTTCTGAGGGACAAAAAGCATTTTATCAAATTCAGGATCCTGGAACTTATACTCAACTGGTGCTTGAAACAGCAGTCATTGAACTGCTATCACTTCCAGTGACGCCATCCCAAATTGTGTCATCTCTAGTCCAAATTGTAGTTAATATTCAACCAACTCTAATACAATCCAGCAATGGCCTGCATGGAGCTTCAAATAGTGTAGGGCAGGGATCAGTTTTACCAACATCCCCTTCTGGGGGGAGTACAGATTCTTTAGGCGCAAGTAGATCAACTCCTTCTGCTTCAGGAATCAATACTGCTAATTTTGTTTGTCGAAGTGGTTATACATGCCAGCAACTATCATGCTTATTGATCCAAGCTTGTGGTCTTCTGCTGGCTCAGCTTCCTCAAGATTTTCACATGCAGCTTTATATGGAGGCGTCACATATAATAAAAGAGAGTTGGTGGCTCACTGATGGCAAAAGATCACTTGCGGAATTGGACTCTGCTGTTGGTTATGCTTTATTGGATCCTACATGGGCTGCTCAGGATAATACTTCAACAGCCATTGGTATGGTATTGCATGCATGGTTTCATTTATTTTGTTGTTAAATGTGCTGGTGATGCTAGTTAAAGTCATGTTATTATGGCATGCATCATTGCTTCACGTTCAGGACTGAAGCTGTACTTGCATTCCAAAACATCTTTGCCCAAACATTTATAGATTCCTTTACCATGATGTGTTATTTTATCCCTTCTTTTTTTTTCTTTCACTTTCACTGGGACTCCTGTGAGTTCCCTTGTCTATCTTTAATTATTTATTACTTCCTACTTGTCTTAGGAGATTATTATTCCTGATTTTCTAATTCAAAAAAAAAAAGATTATTATCCCTGATGGGCAACTGGTGTTTTCAGGTAATATTGTTGCCCTGCTCCATTCTTTCTTCAGTAACCTCCCACAGGAATGGCTAGAAGGGACACATGTAATTATTAAACATCTCAAGCCAATAACATCTGTTGCAATGTTGAGGATAGCATTCCGTATAATGGGTCCACTTCTTCCACGACTTGCCAATGCTCACTCTCTCTTCAGTAAGGTATAGAGAAAGTTTTCAATGTTTTCTATGTTCCATTTTGAAGGCTTACTGGGGGATGGGTGATGTGTGGCCTTTAACACATCGTTACTATTTTTCTTTAGTAATTTTGATGCCTTAAGAAATGCAGATATACAAGTCTTTCTTTGAAGATTTATTTATCTAGATTTTGAAATCTTTCTACTATTTTCTCAAAATTCTTTTATTGCATTACGTGAATTCCTGTTTAAGTTGTTAGGTATTACATAGGGTTTTCGTAATCAATTAGAATTTTGTTTCATTTAGGAATTCGTGCTTTGGATGTGTAAAAAGTCATCTATTCCCTAATTGTTTTCATTGGTTGGAATTGAGTATGTGGTTTAGCTAAGCTGAGAAGTCTGCATGCTTAATGTGAACGCTCAACTTCTCTTTCTCCTTTTATCTGAAAGAAATACATAGTTGATTTGGCATAGATTATATATATGTTATTGCAATGACATATCTACCTCCTTTGTACTATATCCTATAAATCCTGAGCCTTGGAAAGATTTAGGGTTCCCTGCTGGTTAAACACTCCAGATACATCAACTAAATTCCACCAGATTGAATGCTTACATCGCCTTTTGAAGGAGTACTCTGTAGTTTGTACTCATTTATTTGGGTTGTGCTTATTTGTTTTCATATCTCATTATTGATTATTCATAATCATATTTCAGACGCTACAATTGCTTTTAAACACAATGGGGGAGGTCTTTGGGAGGAATTCGCAGCCATCCACGCCAGTCGAAGCTTCAGAAATTGCAGATCTTGTTGACTTCCTGTAAGTTGTAGTTTGGTGAATGTGGGTAAAACTCCTTGTATATGATTTAATAATTCCTTCAAAGTACTGGCATTTGAATAAATGAACCTGTTGCCTCAGGCATCATGTTGTCCATTATGAAGGGCAGGGAGGCCCTGTTCAGGCTACGAGCAAGCCTAGAGCAGAGATCCTGGCTCTCTGCAGTAGAGCCGCAGAAAATCTGCGTCCAGACATACAGCATCTTCTTTCTCACCTGAAACCCGATGCCAACTCTTCCATTTACGCTGCCACTCCAAAGCTGATCCCGAACCCTTCCTGATCAATTAACATTTCTTATGGTAAGATGGAGAATACCCTGTTACATGACTCCACAAGCACGTTATTTATTTTTGTTGCTCATGTTTTTATGTTTTACTGTTCGTAAATATAATGTTGTACATATTAATAGAATTATTGAGTTAAGAGTAGTGGTCAATGTTTGCTTTTCTGGCAATGGCATCAGTCCGTTTTTAATTCTAAAGTGCAATTATAATTGACGAGATATTGAAAATCGATGTGGGCTCTTCTCTTCTTGGTAGTCTGTCGATTCCATTGTAATTCAAGGAAATATCATAATTAATAGTGGTTTTTTCTGTCAATTCATATTTCTATTAACTAAGCTATTACCATTAAAATTTATATCATATTTTCTGTTTATTTTTTGGCTAATTATCTAATTAGCTCTATTAAATCTAAGAGTTATTGTTAATTAAGAGTCTTGTTAAAAAAAAATTGATCCTTTTTTGGACAATGATTTAGAAACTGAATTTAGCTTGCTTTGATTCAATGAGTGAAAATGATTATTCTGAATGGGTATTAAAATTCAAATTAATCGTAAAATATTTATCTCCTTTATGGACATGAAAAGATTTGAGTTTTGAATTTATAGTAACTTTGTATTCAATCAGTTGCTATTCTCAGACGTAACATAAACAGAACCCAAGCAGGAGCGGACCACCCACTATCTTTCAATCATTTTTGTTCACTTAAATTGAGATTCACATTTTTCAGTTACAAGGTTGAGTTGGAAATTTTAGTACAATATTTGAAATTTATATAAAAAATAAAGGACAGGTGTGTGTGACCTAAAAAACAAAGAGTGGACCTAGTAGTGACAGCAATCTAACGTGGCGTACTATTTAGAAAATGACCCAATGCTGAAAGCAAAATAAATCATCTATCAGGAATCTAATTTTCAGAAAATATAACTAATTGATTGGTTATTATTTTTTACAAAGGAAAAAAAAGAGATTTTTTTTGTGAGGCTCTGTTCAAAAGTAGAGTTGTCGTTGAAAACGTGCGTGATGTTAACTACCTTTCCTCTTTCACATTTACTACTTTACCTTACCTTCATCATTTTCTTTTTCTAAAGCATAAAACTCTTGCTAAAATTTTCAAATTCTGGATTCCATTTTGGATTAGTTTAGGTTTATACTTTCTCAACTGAAGAAATATAATTTAATGTCCTGTTCAAAATTTATGAGCCTGCGCTATTAAGCTCGGCTTTTTCTAGATTCCATGATTATTATTATTATTATTATTATTATTATTATTCATTTGTTTGTAACTATGAGGGGAAAAAAATAAAAACAATAAATATTATTATTATTCATTTCTTTATTTACTTAATCAATAAGAGCAACTCATACTAATATTTATAAGTAAATTATATTTTTATTTGCTTTTTCTTTAAATATATAATTAATTTTTTAACTTTTAATCTCTCTTGTTATAAATAAAAAAAAAAACTTATACAAGAAATGATTCCTCTAAAATCAAAATACCAAATATTAATATGAGAATTCGTAATACTTATTACTGAAAATGAAAAATAAAAAAGGTGATATGTCTAATTCTAAAAAAAAAACAAAAACCACTGAAAATGAAGATAAATTAATTAATTATAATAACCATTGAAGCTTCAAAAGGACACCCACAACCACATCCACCCAAATTATAATTTTATTTTTAATTAAAACAATGCCCCCTGTTGGCACGTGATTCTTGGGGATGGAACCATCCGATAATACTTGTTGTCTGCCACACAACACCCTCGCGTCTTGTACTAATTTCATTTCAATTTACCGGTTCCACTGGTTAATCCTTTAATAATATTACTTTACTGCCCTTACTTCTTTTAAAAATA
>CATIWJ010267469.1:0-11017 GCA_949640765.1 Croton laevigatus | reverse complement strand
GTTTTTACATATGGTATCTGGTGATTTCGATTTTAGAAGAAGATTCTGACCAGTTGCGAATGACGATGATCCAACCTAGGAACTCGTTGGATACTTGAAGTCGTGAGTTTTCCGACCACTTTCGAGCACAACATTCTTGTTTTCTGGCAATGGAGATGAGTTGCAGCGATGGTTTCACCGAAGAAAACGGTTGCTCTGTTTCTGTGTCTCTAGTTTATTTGATTTGATTTTTTTTTTTAATTCTCCTCATAAATACCAAAGTTTAAGCTAATGGTTGATTTGGCTTTTTGAAAACATGTAGATGACAAATCCACAATTAAAATAAAAGTTTTGGTTGTTTCCGTCGTGAAAAGTGTGCATTGTATTTTAATTTGCAAAAAGAGGCCAAACGAAAAAAATATTCTAAATGACTACAAAATTTAGTTCGAAGGCAAAAACTAATTTTTTGCACAAGGACTAACAAAATGGTTTGTACATATTTTGATGCCAATCAAAAATCAATATTGGCCATTTTTTTTTTTTTAAAACCTATTTTCCTCTTAAAGTGGTCAAGAACATAAATAAGACAATTTATATATTTTGGTCCAAATTAAAATAGCTAAATAACATTACGAATATTTACAACAAAGCATTTTTTCTCTAACTTATTTGTAGAACTCTCTTCCATCTCCTTCTTAGATCTTGGAGGTTTCAGTGATGATTGGTGTTTTTCACAGGCAGTAGCTATTTTTCCTTTCTCTATTTTCAATTTTTTCTTTTACTAATTTTTTTTGTTCCTTGTTTTATTTTGGATTTTTTCTTTATTTTGTGGTTTGATTTTCTGGGGGTTTAATCCTCTTTCTGACTATGGTTCTGGTTGATCTACTAGTTTCCGAAGAGATCTACAAGTGCTTTGGGTTTTTCATTTCTAGTTAGTAGATCTATCCATATGGGGTGATGATTTTGATATTCTTGCTTTTCTTCCTATATTCTTCGTATGGGTTCTTCAAAAGTCTTGAAAATGGAATAGCACCATAAGGGATTGGTATTTGGATAGATTATCTCTTGACTTGCTTGCTTATGGAAAATTCAAGAGAATCAATCAATATTCAAATATGTGATCTTTCATAGTATTTTTCTTTATTGTTTTATATTTGAATATTGTGTTGAAATTTGTATAAATACTTCTATACTTGTAACTTGAAGCTTGATTATTCAAGCAATTGCCATTGTTCCCCAATATTTCTCCCGATCAATGAAAAATCAGTATATCTCTGTTAAAAAAAAAGAAAAGAAAAGAAAAGAAAAAGAGAAAAATGAAGAAGGAGGGTAAATAGCATTACTCCTTTGAAGTTTCAATTTCCTAAACCCAATTCAATCACTAAACTCAATTCAATAATGAAGAAGACATATGACTTTGACATAGTGGAGAAATTTTGACAAATCTTTGCCATTTTTGAAGACTTCACATACACAGAATAGGAAAGGAAAACCACTCGATATAATTTTTTTTAGAGTATTCAATTAACCAATTTTGATTAAAACATTTATTGGTCTTTCCTTCTTAACTACACGAAATTATGCAACATTATATATCATACATGTGGTATTTACATGCTGTTGCAGACGTCAACCGCAAGCCCTCAACCTTGACTTGTCTAATCTAAATTACAAATAAAATTTGCTTTGTTGTACATTGGAGGGCAAATTGGTCATAGAATAAAATAATTTTACCCTAATTTTTTCAGGTGAAAATTAGTCAAAATACACCACTTTTTTTCTTAAATTTAGAGAAATTAATCCAAATATACTATTAATGGAAACATTTATGTTATCAATTAGATAAGGGAACCATAAAATCAAATCTATGATTCTTCAATTGTATTTGTAGATGTTTTAAATTTATATATCATTTTGAACCGGATCAAAACGACAACATATTTATAAATTGTCAACATTTTCCTTGTCATAAATTTTTCATCTTTTACAATTCTTAAATTTCTTTTGCTTAAGCATATAATGTTCTTATGAGTTTTTAAATGGAGATGAAAATGAGCCATTTATCATTACTCTACCTTGTCAAATAGTTAGGTACCCTAAGTTGTGATTAGTTCTGCTAATGCACTAATTGATTTATGATCATATACAAGACAATTAATTAATTAATGAAATTGAAGAAGAATAAGTGCATTGGCAAAAAAAAATTATAGAAACAATATAATTTGTTTATTAACTATATAAAACCCTTTAAAAAGAAATTAGAAGTCATAATTAGGATTCTTGCTATTATGAAGAAAACTTAATTGAAACCCATTTGATTAAGGTGTTTAAAATATTTAATTAGTCTTAGTGGTGTCGGTAAGTAAGTGTGATGTTCATATAAATTTGCATTCATTAGCACTTTGGCATTACCATTCGAAGTAGCAACAATCCTTCCTTTGTCACCAAAATTCTTAATCTCTCTCTCTATCTAGAAATGACAATGCACTCTTTTCTAACTTGCTTTCTTTTGTTAGTGTTACAACTTGCCATTGCTTTGGCCCAAATTATTCCCTTAAATCCTCTTAATCCTCTTAATATCCCTCCTCCTTCTAATCCCTTAAACCCTCTTGATCCCTCGTCTCCTTCTAATCCCCTAAATCCAAAAAATCCTCTTAACCCTCTTAATCCCTTAAACCCTCTCAACCCCTCGAACCCTCTTAATCCCTTGACTATATGTAATACAGCCCAATGTGGAAGAGGACAATGTATACCAAGTTCAAGCAGTAGAGTAGGTTACATCTGCCAATGCGAGGCTGGTTGGGCTCAATCTTTAGTACCTGATCTCAATAATAATTATCAGTTCCGTCCATGTACCATTCCACAATGTAATTTATTCTCTCCTTTTCTTCTGAATTAGTATTTCATTTTATTCTCAATAAAACTGAAATTTTCTTGTTATTTAATTCAATTTTGCAGGTCAGCTCAATCTTGGCGGTTGCCAGCTTCCACAATTTCCAGAACCAAAGCCTCTTCCTTTGAACTTAACTCTATTTGATCGTAATGACTATATTACACTAATAAATCTCTCAATTAATTTCTTCTAATCTTAATTAAAGAAGCTGATTATTGTTTGTACTGTGTTTTATATTTATAGCTTGCAATTGGGCGTACTGTGGAGGAGGTACCTGCACAAAAAATTCAACATTAAGCTACATTTGTACTTGCAAATCTGGATTTTCAAACATTCTTAACAGCCCTTTTTCCCCTTGCTTTAATCAATGTAAGAACTTTTCTGACTTTCTGTACTGAATCAACCTTAATAATCTTGATTCTATTTTCTATTATTATTAGTGACTAATTGAAATTTAAAAACCACATTCTAATTTGTGTTTTTGGTTTTTTAAGGTTCTCTTGGGCCTAATTGCTCCAGCTTCGGACTTCAAGTTGCCAAATCTCAGCAGGGTAATGCCAGTGCAACTTCAGATATTTCTGCAAATCATGGTAAGTTATTTATTTATTTAAACGAGGTAGTTGTATTAATAAGATAAAAGCTCATACAATAGTGTTTAACAGAAACATTAGCTGGTCCCTTCTGTTCTGGGTAATCTTAGCCTTACAGGTTTTCCTAGCTAGACAATGACCAATTTCATTCTGTGGTCAAATGGTATGACGAGTTTCAGGCTTTCAGACGCTAAAACCTTGTAATTTTATGCAGGGAGCTCAATTATGCCAGAAAAGTTGAAGCTGACGATCATATTGGTCATGTCCATGCTAATGGTTCTGAGCAAGTAGAAGCATCAGATTCTAAAACAGGATTCTCCCCAGATTCTATTTTGTTTTTGGATATTTACAAAACATATTCATTTGCAGTGTTTCTAATTTCGTTTAAATAATCGTTGTTTGAGTTTCACAACAGAACACTACTTCGGCACAATTCTCAATGAATGATTACAAGAACATAAAAATATTATTGCCAGAAATTAATTCCTTGAATTCCATTAGAGGAAAATACCAGATAAAAAGAATGTGCTGGTTGCACATAAATTATACAATCATAAAACAGTTCATGCATTTCCCATTATTTCACAACTTCCATACCTATACTAATCGAAAAAAAAGAGCTCAAAATCACCACAAAAATTAGAAGTAATTGACAACAACAATATCATAATCAGAAAATGATTCATCTTCTCACCATTTTCTTAAAATCCATCACTTGGTTTTGAGCTCTACTCCAGTTTTTCCTGCAATAATAACAGCAGTAGCCATATCCAAGAACAACCCATGTTCAACAACTCCTTCAAGAGTCGAAATTTCTTTCCCAGCAGCATACCCATCTCTAATTGGATTCTCAAAATACAAATCCACTATGTAATTAGAGTTATCTGTAACATATGGCTTCCCATCTTCATTCAATCTTAGTTTAGCTTCACACCCTTCTGCTTTGAACAATTCTTGCAATCTCACCAAATTGTATTTCCAACAAAATTGCACAACTTCCACCGGCATTGCAAGCTTGCTTCCACCGAGACCCGTCACTAATTTCGTCTCATCGGCGACGACAACGAATTTCGCCGACGCTGCTTCCACCATTTTCTCTCTCAAAAGCGCCCCACCTCGGCCTTTGACTAAATTAAGATCTGGGTCGACTTCATCTGCGCCGTCAATAGCGAGGTCAATACGGGGATGATCATCAAGGACTGAGAGTGGAATTCCTAGCGATAAAGCTTGCTCCTCGGTGCGCTTCGATGTGGGTATACCAACAATATCGGTTAGTTTCCCGGATTTTAGGAGTTCGCCAATCTTAGCAACGACAAAAGCGGCAGTAGAGCCAGTTCCCAAGCCGAGAACCATGCCGGATTTAACATAATCGACGGCCTTGTCCGCGGCGAGCTTCTTGAGATCATCTTGAGTGAGAGTAGGAGCGGATTGGGCTTTGATTGAGAAAATCTTGGTGGGGGTGCGCAGGGTAAAGGAACGGGAGCGCATAGTAAGGCGAAAAGAAGCATTGTGGAGGAGAGAAGAGGAGGTAGAAGGAGGAGAGAGGAGGGATAAGGAAGCCATGGATTTAGAGGTGGAGAAAATGAAAAGAAATGAAAGGTTGTAGCTTTGGCTTGTTCTTCTTCTTCTGTGTTTTTTGTGTTTGGTAACACCAACCAAGTTTGGATTTTTGAGTTGCTAGCTTCGATAAGATTATACACCATCGGAAGATAAATGTCCATAATTCGCTTTGTTTGATTTATTTTTCATTTTTTTTAATTGCATTTCATTTTTACATTTGAGTTTTTTAATTTTAAAATATTTTGAGATTGATTTTTTTTTTTTTTTAATTTAACGGAACAATTTAAACTATGGCCACACAAGAAAGGGTGGCTCTCTCCTATTAATAAGAGCGAATTTAAATTTGAACTCGTGAATAACAAGTTAAAGTACAGTGTATTAACCACTAAGTTAAGTTCTCAACTCGAAATTGATTTTGTTTTTAATAAATTTTTGGTTTAGGGTTTTTTTTTAAAAAAAAAATCAAATACTCTTAAATTTTTTAGTGTAAAAAAATATAGGTGATGTAGGACTTATATTAAAATATATCATATAGAATTACCATTAGTTTCAACATAAAATGCAAATATGAAACAGTTTTATTTCAAATTAGGGAAATTTGGTGGTCATTAGCCACCAAGCCTTAGTTATAAGAATCATTTTGAACATAAATTGCAAATATTAAACAATTTCTTCTTGGTATTTTGCTCTTGTAGTTATAGAGTTTGTTGTATTGACATTAGTACTTATCGAAATATAGTTTTAACGAAGTTATATGTTTAAAATTAGAACATGTGTTGAACAAATTTTTAATAATACTTGAACATTTGTTGAATATAATTTTTGTTTGCTTTTTGTTATGTAATTTGTTACATTTTTGTTTGCTTTTTTTTGCATAATTTGTGGCAAATGAATTTTATTTTTATAGAAACTCCTTTTGAGATTAGTGATTTGAGCCTTTTAAACAGGTTTTGAACAACGTTTGAACATTGAGTTTTTTTTTTTTTTTAGTGTACCTCTGTTTGAATGTTATATAAATTTCAGAATTTCAATTTTTTTGAAGTTGCAATGAGTTTTAGTTTGAAATATGAGGTTTACATGATTTGAACATGAGTTGAATATAGTTTGAACCTATTTCGAACATAATTTAAATGTATTTTGTTTGAATGTCGTGTTTTGAGATCCTCAATTAGGCTAACGTAATTTTTTTTTTTTTTTGTGGTGTTAAGCATATTTTGAACATAGTTATAACATATTATGACCTTGTTTTAATTGAATGCTAATTTTATGGGTTTTTGGATGCTAAATTATTTTATTTTTATTTTTTAATGAAATATGAGCATATATGCTTATGAGATTCAGACATTTTGGAATAATTAGCTTGGTTTCGTAGTGTTTGAACAATGCTTATGGGATTCAGACATTTTGGAATAATTAGCTTGGTTTCGTAGTGTTTGAACAAGATTTGAACAGTGAATTTTTCTATTCTTAACATGTTTTTTTTTTTTTTAAATGCTAATAGGATGTCTTTTTAAATAGACTTTAAATAGTTTTTGAATACGGTTTTAAATAGTGAGTTTTTCTATTACTAACAAGATTTTTTTTTTAAATAGACTTTAAATAAGGTTTAAATAGTTTTTAAACAGGATTTAAATAAAATAATTATGCATATACTTTAAACGTTTGTGGAACATACTTTGGACAATTATTTTGCAAAATTTTTGCATATGTTCTTTTAATCGGTTATTTTTTCATTTATCATTTTTATTTTTATTAATATTTTTTTTTTAGTTTTGGAAGGAAACAATAAATATATTGAATGCATTAATTTTATTTGAAGGTTTTATAGATTTAATTATATTATTTAGTAATTTTTATTTAATTATTTATAATATAAAATATACATTCTTTCTTTAATATATTTAATATTTTTTTAGTATTTATTGTTTATTATTATTTTTATAAGATATGATGTTAAATTTAATAAGATTATAATATAAATTAAAAATTTATAAATTTTATTTTAAAATATTTTTTAAAGAATGACATTTGATAAATTAATTTTTTATATTGAAATATTTTTTAAAATTTAATTATTAAAATTTTCAATTATTTAATATATAATGTTAATTAATATTAATTTTTAAAATATGATGATTTTTAAATAAAAATAATTTTTTTTAAATTTAATATGAGTTCGATAATTAATTTTATCATAATTTATTATTAAAAAAATTTTATTAAAAGAGTCGCGATTTTTTTTACCCTAGATGGTTTTGTTAAAATTTATTCAATGTGTCAGATCCATATATATTTCGAATTTTGTCCAAAAACAGTTTTCAATCTTTTACCCTTTTTTGGGTGTAAAGTTATTATTCAGTTTCGAATTCTCTCTCTACTCCCATTAATCAGGTCATTGAACCATGTCTTCGGAATCAGCCAGCGGAATTCAAAGAAGCCAAGTAAGTATTCTTTTTTTTCCAGTTCTTCAGATTCCCTTACACCCTTTGTTTGTTTCCTGAGAAACTCGGGGAACTGGGGTTTTTTTTTTTTTGATGGGTTTATTTAGAGTTTTAAATTGTGGGTTTGTGTTTTTTTTTTTATGAATCAGGTTGATCTAGTGGACTTCGTTGATTGGTCTGGAGTTGAATGTCTTAATCAAAACTCTAGCCATTCGCTTCCTAATGCTCTCAAACAGGTTAAATGTTTACTAAGTTCAAATTGTCTCTTCTTATGTATTAGATTTTGGATTTTGTTAAATATGGCTGCTTGTTTCTTCTTCGATCATTTTGTTCCTGGTTCAGTTTGTTTCTTATTCTGCTTTAATTTCAACGCTATTGGTGTTTTTAGATTCAAAGTTGATGTTTAAATTTTTTTTTCTTGGAAAACAAATTAATGGGTATAATTATTATAGTAAGTATTTTCGAAGTTACTGAAATCCCAAATAGACTTATTTTATTCCAATGCACTCTTTTTCCTCACCTTGATTGCCATCAACAACAAGAAGTTTACTGTAGTTATGGGTGTTTTATTGATTCCATTTTTATTGATTTTACTTTGGTACCAAACTAGGGTTATAGAGAAGATGATGGTTTGAATCTAGAGAGTGATGCAGATGAGCAATTATTGATTTATATACCTTTCACTCAAGTTGTTAAACTGTACTCAATTGTCGTCAAAGGGCCTGAAGAAGAAGGTATCGTCCCTTCTTTCTACTTTTGCGCTATCATTTGTCAAATTGAATATTTCCTATGTTTTAAGCATTTTACTTTGCTCGGAAAGGTTTCTAATGAGAGTGTTGTATTTTTCAGGTCCTAAGACTGTTAAGCTTTTCTCAAACAAGGAGCACATGGGATTTAGGTATTACATTTCTTCTGCTTTAACTCTTTGTAGGAATTAACAAAAGTGCAGCTGAAAATCTGAATTAGAAGTACGAAACCTTAATAGTAGTAACTTTTTTCTTAATGTGATGTGGCAGTAATGTTGGTGATTACCCTCCTAGTGATACTGTGATTTTATCTCCAGATGATCTTCAGGTATTTGTTGTTTTATTTGGCTGCTACTACTATCCTGTTGCTGGCTTTTTTGAATTTAATTTGAAGAATCTTATATCTTGCAATTTGTTGTCATTTACCTCACAATAGGGAAAACCAGTCGTTTTGAAGTATGTAAAATTTCAGAATGTTCGCAGGTAGGTCATGTTCTTGTGCTGTTCATTTTGTTCTTATACTGATATGATATCTTCTAGCAGCTAAATTTACCCATTTTTTTCTTTTTTTGTTAATCAGCTTGACAATATTTATCGAGGATAATCAGTCTGGCTCTGACATCACCAAAGTCCAAAAGATTGCTTTGTTTGGAACAACGTAAGTTTGAATGACAGTTGAACTTTGCTATATCTTCTCTTCTTTTGTTATCAAGCGACTTCTTTACTTGTATGATATTTTTTGCCATATATTCTTTGCGTCTCAATATTGTGAATTGGTACGATTACTCTACATTTTGTCGTGACTGCCTTGTTACTCATCTAGGAATTGGGTATCCGACATTCGATTCTTAGATCATAAAAACCTGTGTATTTTAATAACTAGTCAGACTATCCAAAAGTTAAATTTGAATTAAGGAAGATTTTGCTAAATCTTTCTGCAACTGTTCTGCTTTCTATTTCCCTGTCATTTTCCTGTCGCTGAATAATTGTTTCTTATTGCAGGGTGGAAACAACAGACATGAAGGGCTTGAAGAAGATTGAGGATCATTAAGAAGAGGGTTTAAAGTTGCTTGACAGCAGTGATGATCTCCATATTTGTTACTATTTTATATTTTTCAAACAGTTACACAAGTCTCTTGACAGTTTGGTGCAAGAAAGTTTTATGGCTGTTTGTTTCAATGTCTCAAGTCTCATCCTGGAAATCTGGAAAATTCCTAGATTCTGTGATGTTTTTAAGCAAGATTCTGCCTTTATGATGATTGCATCTATAATCATGTCTTTTGAGTTTGACTGCTAAAACAGCCATTGTTATGCTGGTACAAAAATCATAGCAAGTGCTATTTCTGTTTTTATTAATTCGATGCATCGCAATAACGGAACTGCAATAGTAATAATCTAAATACACAATATTTTATTCAACAATGAAAATTTGTTGCTCGATCTGGAATCATACACGGAAGGAATGATACATCCATCTGTTAAAATCACGGCGTACAACTTCACACATTTAAAAAGAGGACCTTTCCTCTGTTTCTTTTGTTAAATAAGGGGCTACAATGACCATATCAAATGGTGACTTAGCAAACCATTTTAGTTTTTAGCACATGGTTTGATTTGAAGCAGCAATTTAAATGTCAATTGAAAACTATTATATTCGATATTGTTAAATCTCTTGAGAATCATTTGAATATAGGTCGATGCTACCCAACTGCAATCGGGAAGTTGATTCAACGTCTTTCACTGCCAGAAATCTGAACCTGCAATTTTAGAACTCAAAACAAAGGTCAGAAACTGCTGACACTAACCGAGCAAATTGACTAGTAACTTTTGAATAAAAGAATTACCTGAAAGCATTACATGAGAATCCTTCTGATCTAACTTTGAATGTTCTACGTTGAAAACGATTATCAAACGCCTGTGAGGTATGTTCATCCAAGACACGCCAGGTGGATCCCCCATCGTTGCTCCCCTCGACCATCCTGTGAAATTCATCAATTCAAATTTCAGTGTCATACTCAAGTCAGGTACATATAAACTTGTATGCAATCAGAGGAAAGTAGCAGCATTAAACAAATGGAAAGAAACCATTCACATAAATGCTGCAAACAGTATTAGATGCAGGTTATATTTTTTAATTTTCATACCAATTCATTGGATCTCTCTCCGGAGCATCATTGGCTGACATTAGATCGTAAGCCACAAGTTCATGCTTTTCGTTGTCCTGGAGTTTATACACTATCTGACAACCTGCAAGATGTAATTGAATCAAAATAAGGCGGAAATAAGAATAAAGAAAACATGTTAACCTGAAATATATTTTTTTGGAAAATAAAATCAATGAAGAAAACCATCAGATAATTTAAGTTAAAAAAAATATTCAAAATCAAAATTTCAATGTCCATGTGCTGACATATAACAATATAAGGAAAGGTTTAAAATTTTAATTATGATACCTTTTGCTCCATTTGGTTCTTCCCATTTAGTGGCACGAAGTCCATCAAATGCTGACGTAGCCTGATATTTGTTCAAAATGGAATGAAAAAGATGATCTCTTTAGGCACATATTAAATACTGTAACAGAAATTTGATGAAGAGCAAAACAAATAATAATACTCACAATTCCAAAAGGAAGTTCCTCACCACTTGCAAGGACCGAACCAGAGTGGATTCTGTTCGGTCTCATTAATGGCAAGGAAAGGAGAGATTTATTCAATTGATCACATTTGTTAAGACGGAGGATCAAATCATCCAAAGCATCCAGCACGACAGGCAATGCTAGAGATGTTTTTACAGGATCACCAGCTAAAC
>CATIWJ010267436.1:0-10904 GCA_949640765.1 Croton laevigatus | reverse complement strand
AACTTTAAACAAAAAGTGGCCATTCTTAGTAACATTTGTGGCCACAACTTTTAACAGTTGTCCACAACTACTGCTATATGTGGCCACAAGTATTAACACTTGTGGACAACTATTGGCAAATGTGGCCACAACTATTACCACCTGTGGCCAGTTATATAGAGAAATAACTTGAACATACACATAAGTTATAAAGTAAAATGAATGAAATAACTACTGTATAAATGTTGATGTCTGCTATAGTTGTTAGCAAGTTTAATTTGTTGTGGCCATTTACTTACCACTGTGTTCTATGGTTGTTAACAACTTTAATTACTTGTGGCCGGTATTCACTTTTCGACAGTCAAACTTGGCCACAGTTTATCTAACTTGCTCACAATTTTTAAAAATCAATCTATTTTGTGAAAATTCAATTTCTTCAAAAAAGTCAGACACAGTCAGACAACTGTCACATCACTGTCACTCTATGTTCCCCACTAACTAAAAAAGCATCCCCACTGACCCAAAAAGTTTCCATTATTTAATTCCACACCTCAAAAAACACCCATTATTTAATTCAACAATCTATCACTGTCAAGGGCAATTTAGACTTTTGCCACTTCCCACTACACCTTAAACTTACCATTTTGAAAAATTTGGACAAATAAATGGAACACCCAAAAAGAAAAATTTGGACATATAAATGGAACGGATGGAGTATCAAAACACAATTAATAATAAATAATTATTAATTTTTTTAAAAATTTACTTTTTCATCAATATTAATAAAAAAATAATAATAAACAATTACAAAATTTACTATAAATAGAAATATAAGCAATCTAAAAATACACCAAAAAATATAAACATAAAAAACCTGAAAAAACAGAGGTAGTAGTATTTAACTAGTAGTTCCGTAATATTTAACTATTTCAACAAACAACTCCTTATAAACCACTATTTGTTAAATATTATCTTAGACGGAATTAGAGATGGGTAATTAATGAAACCATAAAAGAGAGTCTAAGTGAGCTAAGTAAAAAAGAATTACATATTGATTATGTTAAGAAAAAAATTAATTAATAAAAAGGCGAGAAGAGGTAATCTCTGGTTAACTATACTTACACTCTAATTTGAAGAGTAAAAAAATTGAAATCTTTAAAAGTAAGAAAGAGTAAAATTTATCCTTTCTTATCTTTATTTATATATCTCGGTATAATTTCATACCAAATAATACATCTCCTTAGTCTTTAAAAACTACATAGAATGCTATATAAAATTATAAAAAAAAAAATATTTAACATTTTAATTAGTGAAATTACTAACCACTACTTTAACCATTCTGTGGTTGAGAGTCAGTAAAGGTAAGAAGATCTTTGCCTTCTAATTCTTACGAACTGAGTTCGAATCTCTCTACCCACATTCGGATGTGTGAGTTTATATTTATATTTATATTAAAAAAAAAATACTTTAACCATACCAATACACTTTTGATTTTCAGACTGCATGAATGGAATTCAACGCTTCATTTGAAAAATAAATAAATTAAGGCAGGAGCAGCAGTGCTACCCTAACACAAATTCTTTTACCTTTTTTGAAAATGAGTTTCAAAATTGACTGTAACAATTGCAATTGACAAAAGCAAGTCAACGAAAACCCTAACGTGGCAGGCTATGATTGGTAATAATCGCGCATGCATAGTATTTGGTAAATTACTAAAATTCCATTTAAAATAGGAAAATAGAAATTCGGTGAAGGTAGTTCTCCCCTTTAATTTTTTTTTTTTTTGGTTTTTTTTTTCAAATCAAATATTGAATTGTATTACAGTCCCCGATGTAAATTTCAGTACATTTCAATTTATGAAATTTTATTTTTTTACGTAAAAAATTAAAACCGTTAAATTTAACGATTATAACTATTTCTTGTGAAATTAATAATTCAGAGTCAAATTTTGCGCCATAATTAATCTCGACATTATAGAAATACAATTTAACATTTAATTTAAAAAAATTAAAATTAAAAAAAAAACATAATAAAGTGGTCCTCGCACCCAGTGTCACTGCTCTTTTCAGAAAAATTAGGATTGAGCATGTGACTTGATCCGTTAGGGATATCTGCTAATCCGATCCACGCGGAGATTATTTTTCCCAATCCGTTGGGTTATGGGGTGGGGATGGGTTGT
Source organism: Croton laevigatus (assembly GCA_949640765.1). Lineage (NCBI taxonomy): Eukaryota > Viridiplantae > Streptophyta > Magnoliopsida > Malpighiales > Euphorbiaceae > Croton > Croton laevigatus. The sequence goes on along the minus strand of CATIWJ010267436.1, from coordinate 8,746 downwards.
AAAAATAGAACCCGCTACGGGTTCAAGGCGGGGACAGATTTTGATAAACCCGCCCCGTAACCCGTCAGTGTAAGGAAATTTTGGTAAATTTAATCATAAGCTGAATGAAAACCTAAGTTATTTTATGTTTCTCTTCTCTTCTTCTCTTCCTTTACTCGCTCTTTTTGGCTACTGTCTCTCTTTCCTTCTCCTCTCAAACGTCTCTCAAGTCTCAACTCAACCAAACTATTCAGCCTCCATCCACCTTTCATCCGGTACTAAATTACATTTCTTATTATTTTTCTTCTAATTTAAATTTAATGCACAATTTAAATTATATATTACTATATAAATATTTCATGTATGCTCTATTTTAAGTTCTTCAAATCCCCTAGAAGGTTCAACATTTGAGATAATTCTTAACAATATTGATGATGATGATCAAGTTGCGGAAGAAATTGTCTAATTGTCTTTTTTTATTTGAACGAACTTTGTTGTTTTGATTGCCATTTGTTTATACTTATTGTATGATGAACAAATTTAAAACATCACTATTTTTATTAGGAAAAATTACTATTTTACCATAGATGTTTGGCCGATTTACTATTATACCACTACTGTTTCGGAAAATTGCTCTCATAGTAGACATGTTTGGCCGATATTACTATTATATCACCGCGTCGTTAACTTTAACATCTGACCGTTGGAAAAATTACAGAATGACCCCTCAAGTTGACTTATATTTTCATTTTTACCCTTTTTGCAACTTTAATGCTCAATTTCATTGCACTTTGAATTTTTTTGCCAGCAACACCACTTTTACACTTAATAATTAAAAACTAAAGTATAAAAATTCACTAAAAACTCCTAATTTGATACAATAAAAATAAAAAATCACTATTCTTATTTTAAATATTTTTTCCATGTGACTTTTTTATAACTAAAAATTATTATTAACTTTTATTGTAAACATTAAAATAAGAAAAATTACAATTTTATCCCTAAATTATCGCCTAACATATAATTTTGTCTATGCATTTTTAAGAATAAATTTTTTTTTATCTCTATGTTTTAATTCCCGCAAAAAAAACACTGCATACTCTAGTTTTGCCTAATTGATCATATTTATCATCTCTCTTTTCTTAATTCTTTTCAGGAGTAAAGAAAGGAACTAGAACAACAAAGATTAAAGTCATTATTAGTGTTTCTGCTGTTGTGGGTTCATTAATGTTTGGTTCCTCCATTTATTTTTTATGGAGAAAGAACACTTTTAAAAGAGGTAAGTGAGACATTCTTTCTATATTTTTACGAAATCGTATGTGTATGTATGTATGTATGTATGTTATATTGACAGAAATAGAGCAATAAATAGGCCGAGAGATCCAATTATTTGATTCAAGAAGGGAAATGATCAGAGATGGCCAGATAATTGGAAATGTTGACGGAGAGATGCAAATGAACTCCCAGGATTGTCCTCTGATCTCGTTTGATACCGTAAGTCAAGTCACCATGCACTTCTCTAATGAAAACAAACTTGGGGAAGGTGGGTTCGGCCCTGTATACAAGGTAATGGAATTTTAAATATAGCTAATAGAAGAAAAATGAAGATTTCCTAGTTAACTTTTAATTTGAAAGATGCTAATGTATGCATGGTATCTTAAAAGATGGTAAAGAAGTTGTAGTTAAGAGACTATCAAGAACTTCTGGTCAAGGACTACAAGAATTCATGAATGAAATAACTTTAATTGCCAAACTTCAACATAGAAACCTCGTCAGGCTTCTTGGATGTTGCCTTGAAAATTCTGAGAAGTTGCTTATCTATGAGTATATGCCCAACAAAAGTCTCGATGTTTCAGTGGAGTATGCAGTGTTTTTTTTTGCGGGAATTAAAACACAGAGATAAAAAAAATTTATTCTAAAAAATGCATAGACAAAATTGTATGTTAGGCGATAATTTATGGATAAAATTATAATTTTTCTTATTTTAATGTTTACAATAAAAGTTAATAACAATTTTTAATTATAAAAAAGTCACATGGAAAAAAATATTTAAAATAACAATAGTGATTTTTTATTTTTATTGTATCAAATTACGAATTTTTAGTGAATTTTTATACTCTAGTTTTTAATTATTAAGTGTGAAAGTGGTGTTGTTGGCAAAAAAATTCAAAGTGCAATGAAATTAAGCATTAAAGTTGTAAAAAGAGTAAAAATGAAAATACAAGTCAACTTGAGGGGCCATTCTGCAAATTTTTTAAGGGTCAGACGTTAAAGTTAACGACGCGGTGGTATGAGAGCAATATCGGCCAAACATGTCTGCTATGAGAGCAATTTTCCGAAACAGTAGTGGTATAATAGTAAACCGGCCAAACATACATATATGGTAAAATGATAATTTTCCCATATTTTTTTATTAAAATGAAAAATGAAGGACAAAATCAAATTAGGTAGTATCTTATTTATTAGATAATTTTATTTAATAATTTTAGAATAGAGGTAGTATCTTATTTATTAGGGAAAAATTATTTAGTCCGTGAGTTTTGTATATAATAATTATTCATTCCCTGTTATTAAAGAATTGTTATGTAGTCTGATGTGGATGTGGAAGCGGAATTGGATTTTTTGGAAAATTTGGATCGCAGGTTGGCATAATTGTGTTGCCGCAATTTCGGCCGAAGTTGGAGGTGTGCAATTTTGGAGATTTTTTGGCCTAATTTCATTTGAAACGGGCCAATGAGATGATCAAAATGCATGAGCCTTGCTCATTACGTTTGTCGCTTTTTGGCCAAATTTCATCGTTTGGACCTCTAAATTGATGATTTGATTTATGCCTAAACTTTATTATTTTGGGTTTTATTTTCTTTTTAACCTCAAATTTGGGTTACATTATTTTTGCTATTTATATATAAGTTGAGACATTGGAGAGAATTTTTTTTTTTTTTTTCAGATAGTAATATTGTTCTCTCAAATTTAGTTTTGGATGTCTAATCTCTAGTATTCGTTTGGAATCAATAAAATTTAGAAGTTATTTACTGGAATTAATTTTAATTAATCAACCGTTTATAAATCTATCTTGTTCTTAATACTTCTGCCACATCAGTCCCTCGGTTTTGTGTCCTTGACATTAAAAGGTCCTTCTGTCAGTATATTATTAGTATATTCTGTTAAACTTAACATTTAGGTCTAAAATAGGTGATAGAATTTTTTTTAAAAGTTAAAAATACCGCTCGTTTCTGGGCCAATCATATAAAAATACCCCATACATTCACTGAATTTTTTATAATATCCAAAATGTAACTTTGTCTAAATCATACCCAATTCGAAAAGCTTAGTTTCAATAATGCCAAAAATTTGAATTTTGGACTAAATTGAAAGAAAAATTTAACCCAAACTCTACTCTTTGACAAAATTTAATCCATTGTAGTTAACACATTACCACATGTATGCTGACATGGAAAAAGTCAGTTTTAATAATATCTAATTCGAAAAGGTCAGTTTGAATAATACGCAATTTTTATTTTAAAATTTTTTTGACAAAGTTAAAATATCCTAAAAAATAGCATTCTAAATAAAAAAGCAAACTAAACATATTCGAATTCCATCATTGCTTAAAAAAATGAAATTTGGAAAAATAAAATGCAACGTCGTTGTTTTGGGATTAATGCAAGCGGAAAGAATTCAATAAATTTTTTTAAAATAATAAACTCATCAATCCAATTTTAAACACATTAATATGCAAGTATCCTCAAACTCATTAAGAAATTCGAACAGGTTTATGTTTGCTTTTTATTTAGAATTTTATTTTTTGGATATTTTTAATTTTGTTAATTTTTTTTTTTTAAAAATTGAGTATTATTCAAGCTCACCTTTTTTAGTTGGGTATTATTGAAACTGACCTTTTCCATGTCAGCATCCATGTGGCCATGTGTTAACTATAATGGGTTAAATTTTGCCAAAGGTAAAGTTTGAGTTAATTTTTTTTTTTCAATTTAGTCAAAAATTTAAATTTTGGGTATTATTGAAACTTATCTTTCCGAATTGGGTATAATCGATACAAAGTTAAATTTTGAATATTATTGATAATTTGGTGAAAATTTGGGGTATTTGGCCTCATTTTTGTCTTTTCTTTTCCTCTTTATTATTATTGTTATTATTATTATTTTATTAAAATGAAAAATGAAGGACAAAAACAAATTAGGTAGATAGCTTCTTCTTCGTGAGGAAGAGGACCTAGCGGCCGCCTTCAACACAGTCGCCATTACAGCCGCGACCGAGCTTCCACCGCCGTCGGTTCCACCACTCCAGTGGTGTTGCGACCGTCGCCCATCCATTCCAAAACCGAAACTTATCAAAACTCAATTTCTCAAATTTAAACTATCAACTGACGTAGTAAAAGAAGATGAGACGGTGGTATTTTTTATGAAACAAAGATTCAAGGCAGAAACAAAAAAGAGACGGTGTCTTGTTTTCTTGAAGGCAGGTCGAAGGTTGACCGATGGCGGGGAGCAGATTGAAGGCGGGTTGGCAGTACAAAGGGAAACGATAGAGAAGAAAACTGCAAAGGAGAGGGGCTGTGTAATTTTCAAAACTGGTAGAAGTATCAGCCGGCGGTAGAAAGGAAGAAGGAGAAGAAGATGGCAATGCAAACTCGCTGGAAATCGCATAACACCTCCAGCGTTTCCAATTGCTTCAAAATTTTTGGGCTTTTTCGTTATAATTATTTGTGATTTTGGTCAAGAGATAGCTACTAAAGAGAACCTTTGAAAAAACTCCTGTTCTCATTATTCTCATTCTGACGATTTAAGGGTAAAAAAGACTTTCATTTCTATTAACTTTTTATAATCATTCTGAGTTAAAGATTTGAAATCCTTTAACTTTTTGGCATTTTTAGTTGACAAGGTGGTGTAGAAGTTTACAGAGACTCTCTTTTTTTCTTTGTTCTCTGTTTCTGGTTTTCGTTTTCTGGTTATTTCTTTGTTACTGCTTTTTGTTTCTTAATTCCAACAGTGGTATCAGAGCATTATGATCTTAGGGCTTGTGGGATAAGTAAGTTCTCTTTGTTTTTCTTCTTGGTTTTCATTTTTTCTTCATGAACGTGAAAGCTAATTTTAGAAATTGTTAAACAAGCTTGTTGCTTTGGAGAACAGGAGTTTTAATGGAGTTTTTGCAAAAATATCATAAAGGGCGAGTGTAGGAGTACACTGTCAGAATGTGATGATTTTTATTTTTTGGCTCGAACGAGAGGCTCCCGCACACTTTTTTGTTTTTATTTGTTTTTACTCGAATAGTTGATTATTTATATTCGATTCCGAAATATTTCAGTGATATACAGTTCCTAAAATTTTCAGACCGTTGAATTTGTAGTCAAATAAAATTTATAATACAAGATCGATTTTTGTGAAATGCCACTCTTTGAAATTTATAATATAGGAGTCGGAAAAAAAAAATCAAAATTTTGGAATTTCTCGCATGAGAGATGTAGAAATGCTTTTTTTTTTTAATAAAAATGCCTTTTTATTTTATAATCTGTACATTGAGCTCTACAGTATTCTTGTGTATCTATTAATGAAATTAATGTGAAGCTTGTAGAAGTGCTGTGTGTGTGAAAGAGAGTCGCTGTATTCAGAAAATGAAGAAGAAAAAAGGGAAATTTTAGTTGTTTAGAGAGACACTCTCGTCTTCCCTTGGTTTTGTTTCTGGTTTTCGTTTTCTATTTTCTGGTTAATTTCTTTGTTACTGCCCTTTTTTTTTTTTCTTAATTCCAACATATATAACTAGCTAGTTCTTTGGTAAGTAAAAAAAAAAAAAAAACTAGTTAGTCTTTTGTATGTTTAGAGTACAGTTATTAGTTCCTCTGGTAGTATTACAAACGGGGCAAACTCGAGCAAAGTTTTCGAGCTCGAATGATAAAAGAATTGAGCCCGAAGTTTTCGAGATTGAATGATAAAAGTATTGAACTTGTGAACTTGTCTTATTGAACATGTTCCTGAGATTGGCTAATTGAAAATAACAAAAAACTGTCATTTTCACCAATCATGCCCGAATTGGAACACAATGCATTTGCATATGAACTTATTGAGCCGAACCAACCCGAGCTCAAACTTGTCTGTTAAACTTGTCCATTTCTTAACGAGATGCATTCTTAAGGAATTATTATGTATAATCCCATATTGCCGACCTACACTCATGTTTTATCTCTAGTGGTGTTTTAGGGTTCAAAATTGCTTGTCATTTCATCTGTAGCAGCTATGGAACATCTACTTACATTAGAGATGCATCACGCAATGAACAATTTGAGTGACGTAAATGTCAATTTTATGACGGACACAAGCATCGTTAACGATAGTCTTGAGAAGTATATGCGGGAAGACACTCTAATTTGAAGAACTTGTCGTGTCTAATTTTAGCTCAAAATTGGAAATTTTGAGCCTCATCTTGTCCCGAAATGAAAGAATTAATCGGCAATGAACAGCCAGTTGTAAATATATACAGGGATCCATTCGCGAAACTTGAAGTGCTTGAGCTTCCAAGTCTGCAGGAACTTAAGAGCATATATTGTAAGGAATTGCCATTTAAAATGCTCATGAAAAATCAAGTAAATGATCCACTGCTGATGATCAAAGATTGCAATCAGATGAAATTAGATGTCCTTGAAATGCTTTGAATTTCAAGCTTTCCGTTTTACCAGCAATGATGAATTAGATCAGTTTGGTAATGTAGCATATTAGAACCTGCAAGAACAGTTATGCAGGATATTAGAAGTTACAACATAACTTTGTTCTATATTTTTAATTACTCTCTGGTTCATGCTCTCAAAGCTACAATAAAGTTCATCTAGGGAAGCCATCGAGCTTCAAAAATAATAAACGGCCTAGTGAATACACAAATATTTCGATCAGGCATATTTATTTGAACTTATATGACGTTGAGTATTATTTAGAATTGAAGATGAGATATGTAGAAATATATGATTTTTAAAATGAGGAATGGGTAAAGAAAAGCCCTGAGGAGAAGTCAAATGCATCTATGATAAGATCTCTATCTATACATGTCAAGAATGCAATAAAATTATGATAGAATCCCTTGAATTTCTTCAAATCCTTCACAACGTCAAAGGCAGATTCAAGATCCCTACAGCAAAAATTATTCACCAAGATGTTTAAAAGTTACAGGCACTGAGATTCAACTCAACATACAATAGGAATTTCTACGGAATTTCTACGTCAAATCAGTCGCTTCTCTACTCATCAATCAATTGAGATGTGCTGAAAGCTTTGAGATAAGGCTTCTCAAATACAATTTCCAGATGTTCACAGAACATTTCAAGCATATTAACATGGAGAGGACTCACCTTTCATAAACCTTCATTATCTGGCACCATGAACAATGCTCGAGCAAAAAACTTGCACAGAATTCTTGAAATATGCTCCTCCCTCACCTTTCATAAAGCTTCATTTCTGAAGAAGATGGCAACCCATTACCTTTTATTTCATTCTTAAATGAATATGGAAAGGCACATTTCAGAAACCAATATACACATTAATCCAATTCAAAAATCACCATCTTCAGCATATGCTGGCCAAAGTAAAAACAGAACAAATTAGAATAACGACAGTAGAACTATAATTGCAATCAAATATAGCAAATAATAAAGTTGAATCCAACATCTTGTTGAGAATTGAATTCAAAAACACAAAAATGTAGAAAGATAAAAACAACACACAGCTTAAACTGAAGCTAACAGACTAAACAGAGGACACAGCAGCTTAAAAGCATCTTGCATAAAGAAAACAAATGGAAGAAGGTATAAACAAATTAATGCTACTTTCACATAATTGCAAGCAATAACTTGGAAACTGAGAAAAGCAACATTTTTGCTTTAAAATAAGGAAACAGGAAGTTCTCCTCACAAAATCTTTCACAAAACAACATTTCCTTATAAAATCACATAAAAACAAGTTTAAATGCAGGGTTCTGCAATATGCTTTGACGATAGTACATCATCTAACTATATTATGAATTCCATTCAAATAATACCATAATTCCTAAGCATTACATCACCCAAGATAACAAAGTTGTATCAAATAACACTTTCAGCAAAATCTGTTAGTTTTATAACTTACCAGAAAGATAAATACAGAGCTCACTATCATCAGCCACAGAATGCATAAATTTGGAATAAAGCAGTTCAGTTCTTTTTCTCTGCAGAGGATTTCACAGTGCCACTATGGACCACTATGGTGTTGCTCTTATCTTCTTTTTTTTCTCAAGCAAAAGCCTCAATGGCTTAGCATCATTAAGCAGCTCTTCTTTCACATGTTCTGCATTCTCCTTCAACTTCATATTTATAGCACTGACCAATGCCCCAGTCCTTGGTTCTGGCACTATTCCCTTAGATGTCATCTCTTCAAAGTAATGCAACGCATCATCAATTCTACCCTTGTCATAGAACCAAAGAATCATGATAGTATATGACCTCCTATCAGGTCCCAAACCATATCTCTCCATCTCATTCCAGGTATCTCTTGCCTTTTCCTCGCAATCCCACTCCAAATACAGTTTTAAGATTAAGATATATGTATCACCGTTTATTTCACATCCATTTCTTTTCATCCTCTCTAAAACCTCAGGAAGTTCATCTGGCTTCTTCAATGCCTTGAGCAAGTAATTGAAAGTTATATCATTAGGCATACAACTCCCCTTCTTTTCCTCCATTTCATCCAAAAGCTCATAAACCTTCTCCATCCTCCGAATTTTGCACAAGTGC
>CATIWJ010267224.1:0-37304 GCA_949640765.1 Croton laevigatus | reverse complement strand
AAGATCTGTTTCCAAATAAGTATAAGTTAGTCTAACAACATACACCTAAGTTTAGTCTCTCCATATAAATAAATAAATTGAAGAGTGGTCCCTTTTTGTTTTTTGGTTAGTGTTGGTAAACATTTGGCATCATTTGTATTTGCCAACTAGTTTACAGCTAAAGGTCACTATGGAGGCATTCATCACCTTTATATTCAAACTAATCACCCCAAAACATAATTTATCTAATAATTAATTCTTTAGATATCTTTTTAATACATACCCTAAAAATTAAGGGAACAGGCACACTTTAGATATCTTTTCCTTTTCCTGTATGATTTGGAAATTAAAACAATTTAACACTTCTTCAAATAAAAGTTAACTTGAAATTTTGTATTAAACTTTCACACTTTTTCTGCTTTGATAACTGGACATGAAATAAATTTAACGATTTTAGCCAAAACATTTTGTTAAATTTTTAAATGTGATCATAATAGTTGATGTGGTGTCCCTAAAGGAGGCCACGGTTGAGCTAAGCTGATTTCGGGTCGCAGCCCAACGGTTCACGAGCTGAGGTGGGGGAGGACCGAGACCATACCGAAGCACGGCAGGCCACGAGCCATCAGACAGTTCACGGCTCATGGCGGTTTGGACAGTTAACCAACGGTTTATTCACAGGCCCGGGCAAAAAATGATTACGGTTCAAAAATTTTCCAAACCTGAACCAAATTGGAGGTGCGGTGGTTCTAGGCCAAGATAGGTCCGATTAACCGCAGGCTAGGAATCGGCGGTTATGGCGGGCCAACCCGGCGAGTTGATGTAGTTTAATATAAAAGTAAAAAAAGTCCCATGTAATGTGATAGTTTATAACTTATAGTTGTTATATTGAGTCATCAATCAATTGGAATAAGTTTAGTTAGTCTTCTCATCTTTACAAAAATTGAAATTCGTGAAGTTCAAATCTCTAAACTCCATTTTTCTATACTTTAATTAAAAAATAAAATAATATAATTAAACTAATAATAAAATTCTTCTTAAGGAATTTTATTTTCCTATCAGTACTAAGGTTTATAAAATAATTCCTCTGAGGTAGAACAATTTATCTTACTGATGTAGCATACTTCAAACTTTTTTTTTAAACTCAAATTATGGTGTAAATCACACTTGGACTCAATTTAATATTGCATACATAGTATGCAAGATTTTTGAAAAAAAAAAATTGATGAGCGAAAATGGGGCAACACTCTTGAATTCATAAGAACTGGACGAGTGCAATTGGAAGAAAACATTGTGCAAACATGTCAAAACGACTCGGTTTGAAACCAAACAAGTGCAAAGGTACATTCAAGTTGGACCAATTCGATCTATATATAAAAAAGCATGTGTTCAAAAAATTAAATCCTATCAAATCTTTTGGTCAAATTTGAGTCGTGTAAGCCACGATGTAAGAACTCAATCTCTTTCTATCATTTTATTTGAGAAAGTGTGCAACTCTCATTATAAACCTGTTATCTCTTTTTTTTTTTTTTAATCTAATGTGGAATATCATTTTTTTTTCAAATTTTCCTTCATTTCCAATTCGTAGTACATAATTTTTAACAATTTCCTACATGACTGGAAAATACCAAATTTAAAAAATATGTATAAAACTATGAGATTCACAACTAAGAATTAGATGCTTCTAAATAAATAGGTTTTTCTTTGAATTTTTCATATTAAACATACATTAAACTTGATCAATCGGTAAATGTGATGTCCTTGAACCATATAGCAAGATAATATAAGTCACAACTAATTTTTATCCATTCTTTTTATTCTCATTGTTGTGTTCATTTTACCTATGAACATTATCTAGCCTCATGAGTGCTTAGAAAACTAGCCTTCCTTTATTCTTTTTGAAGTGACTCACACTTCAACACTCACATAGGTGTTTCCTAAACATGTACTATATTAATAGACCATTTGAACAGTTTATGCAAACTTAAGAAATATTAAAAAATCTTTCTTACTATGTTCATCCTTATTTATGAAAATTGTCTCATCATGAGAATAGGCTTAATGATTTTGAACCACCATCATGTATAACTTTGTTTTCTTCCTAAACCTAGATCTTGGGATCTTCAATCTACTAGGTAAAATTGCTATCATAATGAATTGTCCTAAGCCACAATCCATGTAATATCCCACATTGGGTATTGGTTAATATATGATATAATATTTAAGTTAGACCACCTAGCTACTTAGTCAACTTGAGTTAATCATTTTAGAACAGTGAATTCGAGCCTAGTTAACGAAGGCCAATTAAGTGGGTCTTCTCAATATTTATCAATCTCTCTTCTTCTTCTTATTTACTGTATTTCCTTATTATTCAGTTGTATTTTCTCTTTAACATTATTTTGCTACGATTCATTTTTCTATCATTGGTCCGACCTGCCGGCGCTCCAAACGGCAATGACAAATACCAAAATGGAGAGTAGAGTGGATAATTTAGAAAAGAACGTAGCTACCATCAATGAATCCCTACCGTCCTTCAAACTTGAAACCCAAAAATAGCTCAATGAAACCCAAAAACAAATCACTGAAACCCATAAACTTATAACTGAAATGAATCAAAACTTCATTGAATTCAAGCAGCTAATTACTAAAGGGAAATACCCATCTGAAATCATCACCGATTCTCACCCTTCTTCACAAACCCATGAAAATCCACAAACACCTACCCATAGCTATAGCCAAACTACCTAACCTGTCTCTCCACAATCACAAACAACAACCATCAACCTAAACATAACCGTCCCAACACATCTTACCTTAAAAAAATTCAGATATGCCAGTTTTTTATGGTGTAGACCTGGTAGGTTAGGTAGCAAGGGCTGAGCAGCACTTTGAACTCAACAATATACCTTCCCATGACCAACTATCTCAAGCCTTCGTCGGAATGGAGGTCCATCCCCTGCACTGGTTTCGTTTTATCCGCCACCGCAGTCCTCATCTAACATAGGACTAATTCAAGACGGACCTTTTCCTTCAATATGGCGATGACAATACCACAAACCCATATGAAGTTCTAGCGGTGACGAAGCATTCCGGGACTGTTCCCAATTTCATTAATGACTTCATCTCCCGAGCGGCTCAAACACCAAATATCTCCGACTCCCAACTCATTGGATATTTCTTGAACGGCCTGAATAAGGAGATCAGAGTGAGGATAAGATCTATTGAAATCCTTGATCTGTATAGAGTGATGCGTATTGCTAAGGAGATAGAGCAAGAGCTCAGCCACCCTCTCCACCCAAAGCCTCTGGCCGTTTTTATCCCGATGAAACACGGTTTTCACTCGGCCCAAGCCCAAAATCATTCACACCCATCACTATTAGACCCAACCAGACTACCCACTCAGCAAACCAACCCGCTATACACCAAAACAACCTTCACCAACACAATCCAATCCCATCTCAACACCTAGCATTACCAACACTAACTCTCAAACCTCCACCCGAACCCACAAGAAACAGGGGAGTCAGGCACTGCTCTCACAAGGATTACCAAGACTTGAGGGCAAAAGGGTTGTGTTTTCACTGCAAACAACCATACTCTCCCCTTCATGTTTGCCCAAACAAGTCCCTTACAGCTCTAATTGCTGGGGAAGATGAAGTTCTGGAGCAGAGTGAGATATAACAACTAGACTTGAAGGATGTCTCTTGCCTTAATGTTGAGCTAGAATTGGACGAAGCTCACTTTTTTATGATGGAGCTACCACTATTTTTGATGGGAGGCATTTCTCGCCTAAAGACAATGAAGTTTACAGCAATACTCACTGCTTGTCATTGTAATGGTTGACAGTGGAGCAAGTCACAACTTCATTTCAACTAATTTAGTGAAAGCTATGAACCTCACTATAAGTGATACTTCCCCCTTTTTTGTGAAGCTTGGTGATGGTTATAGGATGAGCTCCATGGGTGTTTGTCGAGACCTCAAACTCAGTTTTTGTAATGTGAATCATACTGGTAATTTTTATGCATTTTCTTTGAGTGGAATAGATTTAATTCTGAGAGTTGCATGGCTTGAAATGTTGGACAATGTCAAGGTTAATTGGCTGAAACTCACTATGAAATATAAGCATATGGGGAGGGAGGTCATGATTATAGGGGACCCTTATCTTACCCAGAAGCTGCACCAACCTGAATTCTCTGCTCTATTATGGGTGCTTACCCCAGAATCATATCAGTTATCGACTTCAGAAATACTATCCTTGACACAACAACAAGAGCTTACCTCGGAGCTTGAGAATTACAGAGATGTTTTTTTGTGAAAGCTCTAATCTTCTGCCTTAGAGGCCAACTGATCATAGAATATTGCTCAAGCCTAATCAGGAACTGGTGTCTGTTAAACCAAATCGATATGGCCATATTTAGAAGGATGAGATTAAGAAGCTAGTCCAAGACATGCTTAAGGTTTGAATAATCAAGCCAAGCACTAGTCCTTATTCCAGCCCGGTACTCTTGGTCAAGAAGAAGGATGGTAGTTAGAGGTTTTGCGTCGATTATTGACAACTTAATAGGGTCACTGTTCCACATAAGTACCCTATTCCGATTATCCAAGAGTTACTAAACGAGTTACATAGGGCTAGATACTTCTCCAAACTTGATCTTAAATCGGGATTCTTTCAAATCATGATTCATGATGCGAACACAGAAAAGACAGCATTCCGGACACACTCCGGGCACTATGAGTTCGTCGTTATGCCGTTTGGTCTTCCTAATGCTCTGACCACATTTCAGGCGGTGATGAATGAAATATTATGACCATATTTGAGAAAGTTCGTATTAGTGTTCTTCGACGACATTCTCATTTTTTGCAAAAATTGGGAATCACATGTGGCATAACTTAAACTAGTTCTACAGTTACTCCGGGACAATTCACTACATCTTAATGAGAAAAAGTGCTCTTTTGGACGGTTGTCAGTTGACTATTTGGGACATGTTATTCCAGCTGCTGATGTAGCCATGGATCCATCAAAAGTTTCTAGCATTCTTCAATGGCCAGCCCCTAAATCAGTCAAGGGAGTCCAAGGGTTTCTTGGTTTGATAGGATATTATAAGTGTTTCATTGCCAACTATGGGTTGATTGCTTGATCGTTGACTTCTCTGTTAAAAAAGGAGGCATAAGGGGACTTTAGTTGGACAGCTGAAGCACATGAATTATTTGATAAACTCAAGGCAGCCGTGACTTCATCTCCGGTCTTGATCATGCCCGATTTATCTAAAGAATTTGTGATTAAAACAAATGCCTCCAAATCAGGGACTGGGGCTGTTCTTCTTCAAGATAACAAACCAATAGCCTTCTTTAGTAAGCCCACCGGAGACCCGACCCTTTCAAGGTCAGCCTACGAAAATGAGCTCAAGGCTTTAGTACTTGCTATTCGTCACTGGCGACCTTACCTCATTGGCAAAAGGTTCACTATCCGAACTGATCAATGTAGTCTCTGACACTTCTTACACCAAAAAGTATCTACTCTAGCTCAGCAGTACTGGTTCGCTAAAATTATGGGTTATGACTTTGCTATTGAGTATAAACCGGGAAAGAGCAATCAAGCGGCTGATGCTTTATCAAGGTGCAATGAGGCGGATGAATTACTTATTGTGTCTAAGATCCAATGGGCTGATTGGGATGTTATTCAAAGTGAGGTTCATCAAGACCCTTACTTATCTCAAATAGCTTCCGATCTTGCAACTCAAAGTAAATATCACATCCATTACTCTATAGTCCATGGTAGACTTTACTACAAAGGCAGGTTAGTGATCTCCCCCTCTCCCCCTTGGGTAACTAAACTGATTAATGAGTTTCACTCTCCCTCCACTGGTGGTCACTCGGGTGCTTTCCGAACCTATAAAAGAGTTGCTGCCAATTTTTATTGGCCGGGTATGATGCGCACCATACAAAGATTTGTGACTGCCTGCTATGTTTGTCAAATACACAAGTATGAAGCCAAGTCACCCACAGGGCTTCTGTAACCATTAGCCATTCCGAAACAGATTTGGGAAGATATATCCTTGGACTTCATTACCGGGCTGCCTAAGTCAAATGGGGTGGATTGCATACTAGTTGTGGTTGATAGGCTGTCAGAGTAGTCGCATTTCATGCCTCCATGTCATCCATTTTCATCTATTAAGGCGGTCGAAGTGTTTGCTAGGGAAATAATGAGACTTCATGGAATTCCCAAAACCATGGTGAGTAATAGAAACCCGATCTTTCTAAGTCATTTCTGGACTGAGTTATTCCGTCTTCAAGACACCACTCTTTCTTTTAGTTCAGCCTATCACCCTCAAAGCGATGGGCAGACTAAAGTCATGAATCACAGCCTCGAGGCTTACCTACGATGCTTCTCCTCTGAACAACCAAAAGGGTGGTCAAAATGGCTCTATTAGGCGGAAGATTGGTACAACACTAACTTCCAAGGGGCTATCAAGCAAACACCATTTGAGATAGTGTATGGCAGGCCACCTCCGGTACTCCAACAATTTCTACCTGGGGAAACACCTGTGGAAATGTTATCACAGCACTTGCAAGACAGAAATGAGGTTCTATGGCAATTAAAGCACAACTTGACTATATCCCAACAACTTATGGTGAAGTATGCCAACAATCATCGGAGGGATGTCCAATACTCTGTGGGTCATACAGTGTTCATCAAGCTACGTCCTTACTGACAAATGTCCGTTGTATACTGTATCTCTGCTAAGCTGGCAGTAAGGTATTATGGCCCTTTTGAAGTTATTGGAAGGATAGGAGTCGTTGCCTACAAGCTCAAACTTCCCCCCACTTTCAAAATCCACCCGGTGTTTCATGTCTCTCAACTGAAGAAGGTAGTGGGTAATCATCCAATGATTGACAATTTTCCTGAAACATTAGCTATCCCACAAGAACCACTATTAGAGCCATCAAAGATATGCCAAAGGAGGGTTCCGCCACGAAACAGTAAACATGTCACTTAAGTCTTAGTCCAATGGAATGGCCAGTCCGAAGACAACGCCACTTGGATTGATGAATCAGACCTAAGGGCTCAATTTCCTCACTTCAGCCTTGAGGACAAGGTAGCTTCTCCGGAGGGTGGTAATGATAGGAATATTGGGCTAAGACCCTTCCTAGTGTACAACCACAAGAAGAGGAATGAAAAGCAAAAGGAAGAGTAAAGATCAAGATAAAAGTCATCAATTAGTTAGGATTCTAGTACTTTTATATAATGAGAGAATGTTGTATGGGAGGGTATCTTTTGTATTCCTTTGTGAATAGACATAATACTCTGTACGGGCATTGCCTGGGAGTTGCTTTCAGCTTGATATTATCATTCCCTGTATTTCTTCAACTTCCATTAATATCAATCTCTCTTCTTCTTCTCATTTACTGTGTTTCCTTATTGTTTAGTTGTATTTTCTCTTTAACATTATTTTGCTACGGTTCACTTTTCTATCAATATTAGATCAAAATATCAAGATCAATTTCCCCTTTTGATGGAAGCCCACCACCAGCACTCCTTCTCTTCCATTTACCCACAAATTGCAGTAACGCTATTCACTACAATAACACCATCTCTTCTTCCACCAATTTGATTCACCACATGCGATCAACACTTATCTACCAAAGGAACTAAAATCACTGCTAAATCAAAATAAAGCACAATCAAGTAACCCATAACAGACTTTCATGGAAGAATTTTAGAACTCTTAACTAAAATAGAATAAAAAGCTTTCAGAGATGAAGAGAAAATACATTTGTCGAACATTGATGACGGTATTTGCTTCTGCTTATGGGTTTCGATTAAAAAGTGAAGGGGATAGCGAATATATGACGAAGAGGTGCAATCGTAGTAGAAGGTATTTTCAAATTTCAATAAACCCATGCCAAACATTCGAAGACACATATCTAAGACATACTGTGGCAGGCCAAGCAAGAAAGCCTTTATCGCTGAGCTTCCAATGACGGCGGGCAGCAGCTTTGCTAGCGCCTTTCCCTCGACTTGGGGCCACCCAGAAATCTCTGGCTAGATGGAGGAGTCTTACAGAGTCTAGGATTTTGAAGGCATTGAGCAAGTACTGAATGAACTTGAAAATTTGATATGTGTTTTTGTTGAAATTTGATTTGGAGTTTAATTTTGTGTGAGTTGGCAATGGGAGCTCGATCAAGGCCAAAAATGGTGAGGTGGCTAAGAATTTTGGGATCTTGGTGAACAAGATGAAGAAGCTCTACCAAAGTTCAGTAACAATCCTTCATTTGTTGAGTTTTTTTTTAAAAGGCACATAAAATTACGCTGTTAATCCTTCTATTATTACTTTAACAAAAAAAAAAATAAGAGTGACTTTTTTGTATAGTTTTATTAAAATGCAAGGACGAAATACTACATTTCCAAAAATAAAAAGACAAAATTATAGATTTTGACAATACCCAAGAATAAAATTGTAAGTTTCCCTATATTCCATATCTTCTGCTTACATATATAGACTAGTGAACTAAGATAACAACTTAATTTGAAAATACAAAACTTAATCTTTTTTAAATCAGAAACAGCTGAGAACTTAGTGTTCAAAAAAGTAAAATTTAGTGTTTGGCAAATTTTTTAGGCTAACTTTCTTAAGAAAGTAACTTTATTAAACACGTAGTCCAACTTTCAACGTACATGTACTTTTCCAACTCAAATTTTAGAAAAGTTGAATTTAAAATATATATATATATAAACTTGTAAATAAAACTAATATTCCTTTATCATTTCTAAATTTAATTATAAATAAATATATTAATATAATTTATTATTATTTTCTTAACTTTACTTTATTTCAACAAACAAACACATTTATTCTATTCTAATAAAATTTAACTTTCTTACATATATTTTTTCTCAACTACGAAAACAACTTTCTTTGAAAAAGTTAAATTCCGCAAACCAAACAGCTCAAATATATTTTGTGAGTATGCTTATATATAGCCTTATCACTATAAAACTCACATAAAGCATATAAGGTGCTGTTAATATTGTTGAGTAAAAATTATTTAGAGTATGGAGTCCACCAATTTTACAGTACACCTTTAGACATAACTTCACTGAAAGCAACAATTTTTTTATTTTTTTTGTGGGAAAGAGAAAGCAACAAATAGTATAGTTAGATGAGAAGATTATGGTTGACAAATGTTTCTTCAAATTTGGTAAATATCTTTGATGTAAGATTTAAAAGAATCTTAAAGTCAAATATTATTTTGGGAGCCCCAAAAATACTACTTTTTTTCTAATAGTACTAATAATTACTAAATGATTTTATTTAATACAACTGATTTTTGTGATATCCTGATAGTCAATGCATGATTATAGGGGTCAATATATAGTTTTATATTGATGAAATTATTTAAGATTTAAGAAAAATTATGAATGATTTAAAAGAAAACTTATGCATGAAGAAAGTTGAAAGTGCATGGTATTAGCTATTTTAAATTATAATAATACATGAAGAAGAAAATAATTGTACTAAAAAAAAAATTGCTGAATTCAATTTTCATGACCTAATCTAAGATATAACTGTTACATATATAATTAAAACAATAGCAATATATATATATATATATAATGTTGAATAAAGATTTCTTTTCATTATGTTTTTTTATTTGTTGTGTTTGGGTTTGAGTTTACTTCTTTAAATTTTAGACTGCTTGAATATATATTTTTTAAAAATTATTGCCATTGGTTAGTAAAAGTGTAGATTCACTTCACTTACACTTTTGTCAAAAGTAGGGTGTAGATAATAAAAGATTCAACTTTTTAACAAAGACAAAATGCAAAATGTATAACTTATTGCAACCAAAACCATTTACTCCACCTACGTTTCATTGGAACATGGTTGCAATTGGATACTCCACAGCAATAGCATCCTTCACAGTTTGAACTTTAACTTCCATAACACTTTGTAGCATATTAAGTGAGATTAGTTTATCCTTCTTGTTGTTGACCGCTTGTAATTGTTTTCACCCTGACATTTTATTACATTCCCCATACAACTTTGCAAGGAAAGAAACACCTTGTTCATAACAATTGGTGAAAAGATTACATATGCATTAGTTAGTGCAAGAATTAGTCCATCTATAGTAGAAGGGGCTTCTTTGCTCTTAATGGAATCTATTTCCCATTAGTTACTGCAAAAATTAGTTAACCAGTTCTTGAATCACAAAAGCTTGAATTTTATTTTCTATTTTCATATATATTACCTCTGTTTTTTTTATTTTTTTACATTTACTATTTCACTAATATCAATATAAATCTACTTTTCACCAATACCAATATAGAAATAATAATTAACAATTACTAACCCTTTAAAAAACTTACTTTTTCACCAATACCAATAAAAAAATAATAATAAACAATTACAAAACTTACTATAAATGGAAATGTAAACAACTAAAAAAAACACCCAAAAACGGAAATGTGAACATCTCATGAAAACGGAGGTAGTATATGCTTCCTTTTATTGCTTGTAGGTTTTGGAGATGAATCTTCTTCATGCTCTTCATAAGTAATTCTCTCCATATAAGATTCTTTCAAATTTACTTTAGCTTTAGTGTGTCTATATAAGCTGGTTTATATTTTTCAAATTAACCAACTGGGTTTGTTTTAGCAATTTTTATGCTAAAACAGTCTCGCGTTAATAACATTTTGCAGCAAAAAAATGACCCAATTTTCCATTTTTTTCTCACCACCATCTCCCGCACAAACAGTCATGTCTCACCTTCACTACACTGTTCAGCCGCAATAATTACTAAATACATGTGCAGAACTTCTGTCAAAAATTTAGTCATCTCCACCTTTTTAATGGTATAATTGAAAAAAAAAAGTAAGAGATCAATTGTGCTGCTATAGTAAATGTTAGGGGTAAGGGATTCCGGTTCCGAGTCGGTTCCTTATAAGAACCAAAATCAGAACCGATGTACCGGTTCCTTTAAAATTCGGAATCGAAATCAGACCCAAATCTCGGTTCCAGTTTCAGTTTGGTTCTTATTTTTCAGTTTCGATTTTGGATCCGGTTCCATATAGAACCATGAGTTTTGATAAAGTAGTAATTTTCAATTTTTATTTTGAAGTTCTTAATAAAAAAAAGGTAATTTTCATTTTAAATAAATATAACATTGAAAAGTTATTAAATTATCACCAATAACTTAGTAAAATGAGTAATTTTACTAATTATAAAGTTTTTCAGTTTTCGATTCCTGGTTTAGATTTTTAGTTACTATTCCAGTTTTAGTAAGGTACCAGAGCCAAATTCATATTTAAAAATTTTGTTATAGTTACAGTTCTAGTTCATTTAAAGCAATTTTTTATTGATTCCAATTCTAATTAGGTTCAATTTTTAATTTTGGTATGGAGCCTAAGGAACCATGCAACAGCTCTAGTAAATATTATTGATTTATTGCACTTCCAATTAAAATAAGCCGTCCGCCTCAGCGAATAAATGGCACATAATCCGTCGTGGCATGGTGGGACAATCCCTAAATCATAATTTCGAAACTACCCTCAATATTCTTAAAAGATGAATGGAGTTTTGGAAGGACCAAAAAGTCTATCCACCCAAATCGTTAATGCGTGGAGGGAAAGTCAATTCGTAACGGTATCTATCCACCGACCACCGACCTACTTATTTTTTTCTTCAGAAATTGTATTATCATTATTATTATTATTCTTATTAATGATATTTTCATAGGAGACATTATTAATGTTAAAATATATATTTAATATTTAATTTTAAATAAAATTATTTTCATTATAAATTGAGCAGTTAACTAATAAAAAAAAGATAATTTTATCTTTAACAATTATTTATTTTAATATTAATAATAATTATTCTAAAATTATCATATCACCACCCATTATTATTATTATTATTATTATATCAAAACATGTGTAAGTACTAACCATTTATGTTAAATAAATCTCATATCTTACACCGTAAATTTTTTTTTTTGGCAGAATACTATATTGAAATAAAATATTTGTGTTAGCTAAATTTAGAAGATGAAATTCATAATTTTACATATTTTTTAAAAATATATATAAATATATATACAAAGTACAAACACATGATAGATCATGTATTAAAAATTTCGAAAACTTATCTCAAGTGGTTTAATTATTTTTATTTTAAAAAATGTATTGACAATTTTTTTTATATAAAAGATGCCAGTATAATGGATCAAAGTAGCCTTTAAATATGCATCAAATTGATATAAACAGTATAGTTAATAAGAATTAAATTCAAAACCCTTATATCTTATATTTTTCGATGAATATAGCATGATAACCAATTATAGGAGGGCGTTCAACACAATGGTAAAGATAAAGTGTCAGTGGCGGCCCAACTCGAGTTCGACGCTTCACGACAATATTTAACCCTCCTGTTCCCCTCCTCCAATATATATATAAAAAAAAAAAAAAAGATACCACACTCTAATCGGAAAATATGTTGATAAGTTGTAGTATTAGTATTATTATTATTATTTTGAAATTTTAACAGATTAATATTACCTATACTAGTTTCCTTTCAGTTTTTTTAAGACAACTATATATATATATATATTTCAAAACATTGTCTCATAATATAATATTATCTGTTAAAAAAAAATCTCATAATATATATATATAATGAAGACAATAGTTAAAAATGAAAAAAGAGTCGTACCACCATATTTCACTCTTCCTTGTTTCTGACAAATGAGAATTAATTATTAGGGACATTTGAATTCCACCACCTCAATCTGCCTACATAAGACACCACAACACAACACCACACCACCACCTGGTATTCAAAATATTACACACTTCATTTTCCTCTTCTAATACCACTAAAATAATAATAAACTTATTCATTTATTTATTTTGCAAATAATAAAAATTAAATACATATACTTATTAGGTGTAGTCTAATTGATTATCCTAAATTCAATTCCAGCAAATTACACATTTAACCCTTATCACTTTTATATAATTTATAAATTACTTGATTCATTATTGGGGTCCTCTATATTAAAAAATAAACAAATACATACATATCATATTCCACTCACCATTATAAAACCCACTTTCTCCCTCTTTTGTTTAATTTTTTTTTCTTTTTCTGCCAAACAAACCCTCCATATGCCAAGAGGAAAAAGCATCTCTTTCTCCTCCTCCTCCCTCTGCCTCTTATGCCCATAACATATAAGGCAACAACATAAACACTTCTTTTAAACAATTTCCACAAAGATTTGTCGGTGAATTTGGATTTTCTGCTTTTTAATTTTAATCTCCTCTTTCTCTTTTTATTTTTCTAATTTTTATAGGAAAAAATAATACTATACAAAATAAAAAAATCACTATCAAACGTGTAAGCGTAACCAGATGACATACCCAACCCTCCTTTTCTTTTCATACCCAGCTCCTCCTCCTCCTATAGCTATGAAACCCATCTCCAGAATCTCTTCTTCCACCATGAAACCTTACTAATTTCCCAGTTGGGTTTTGCTGCTAGTCATCGCTACTTTCCTTTTTTTTCATTTAATTTTTTGATTTGCTCTTGGAAAGGGAACAAGGAATCTTTGTTGAATAGTTTCTTGTTTGGGGCAGAGTAGCGATGGAAAATAGAATGGAGAAGGCGACGGCTGTGAGGAAGCGCTGCGGAGTCGGCGGCGGCGGCGGTGGTGGTGGAGGAGGAGGAGGAGTTGAAGGAGAGAGGAGTTATAGATTCAAAGGAATTAGGATGAGGAAGTGGGGTAAATGGGTGGCTGAGATAAGAGAACCGAACAAGCGGTCAAGGATTTGGCTCGGCTCCTATTCAACTCCTGTGGCAGCGGCTCGGGCCTATGACACGGCTGTTTTCCATTTGAGAGGACCGTCGGCGAGGCTTAATTTTCCTGAATTTTTGGCGGGAGAAAGTATCGGCGGAAGTTGCGGGGACATGTCGGCCGCTTCAATAAGGAAGAAAGCGATCGAGGTTGGAACTAGAGTAGACGCTCTTGAAACAGCTTTAAGTCACCACCGTAGCCACCATCATCAACACCGCCATGAGCACCATGGAAGTAGCAGTAGCAGTAGTAATAGCACTAATAACAATAGCACCGCCAGCAACAACAAATCGGCGATGGATAGTTCAGAATTCAAGTCATTCGCAGTTGACTTGAATAAGATGCCTGACCCGGAAGATTCGGATGTTGAGTGGGAAAGGAATTAAAACAAAACGACGACGAAGATGAAGACGAACAAATCAAAACAAAACGAACTCTTTTTCTTTTATTTTCTTCCTTTTTTCTCCTTCTCATCTCATCCCAATCCCAAGTGGTAGCTATAATTACTATAGCTGCTAACGTGCACCGGGGGTAGTATGTTAAAAAATTATGGCTGATAAAATGATGAAGCCTAATTAATTTAATTAATATGTGGATTAATCATATCTTAGTAGTAGTAGAAGTTGATGTTTATTTTTCTTTTTCTTTTTTAATTTTGGTAAGGAAAATTTTGCCCTTGTAAAATTGATAAATGTATATTAGTTGGTAATGATGATGCTTTTATTGAGGGTATTTTATTTTTATTTTTATGGTAAGTCCAAGATATAATAATGATTAAATTGAAAAATAGTAATTAGGTTTAATTAATTAATGTAGAGGGAAAGGCAAGGAGAAATGGAGCGAGCAGAGGATGGCCTACAAAAGCAGCAGTTGGTGCAAATAGCCATGCTAACCACTAAAGTTTATAACTACTAAAGTGATAAGATTTGAAGTTAGGTATTTTCTGGTTCTTTACTGTTGTTGTTGCTAATATGGGACTGGTGTGGGCACCCAAGGTCTGGTATGTGCATAGTGCTAGTGCTGTATGATTATGATTTATGGGGCCAACTTAATTGCTTCTCTTTCATTAATCGGTTCAATTTGTCAAATCGCCGCTCCTTTGTTGAACTTTTGGCTAAACATAATCTCTAGACCCTAAACGTCCCCAGATTTGCCTATAATCTTTGCTTGCTTTTTAATTTAAAGAGAAAATACGGGTTAATTAAGATTGCAGACAAACATTTTTACCCACGATTAGCGGATAGTTTTTTATTTTTTAAAAGCACCTGATTTGTAATAGCCGAGATGTTGAGACTTTAGCCAGCATAAATTCCGAAGCTTGCTCCGTTTCATTATTCAAGATACTTTCACGCTCCTAAACGACATCTACTGTTCGGTTTTTTCGTTTAAGACAACTGGATTCCAAAAAGTCCTTACATTATACAAGGAATAATAAAAGCAACCCAGAATAGAAGGATCACCAACTGTAATTCAACAACCAACAATATTAATGCTTCGTCCTTCAAACCCCCTACAAATATCGCAGGCCCATAATCTACTAGAATCATGAGCTCAATAAGATTACATTTTAAAATCCATCAAATGATAAATATAATCGTTTACATTCAGCTCTATGAATTTTTTTTTTTTTTCTTGCCTTTTCCTTCCACTTTTTCCCTTCCCTTTAAAGGGTTAGTGACGAGTGGTAAAATGGGGAGAACAGCTGGAGTTATTGGTCTCCAATCATTTAGATCCTGGTATTTACTTACAGCTATTATAATATAATATCATACTAGGAACAACAAAAATGAGATCTAGTAAATTGTATATGATGAAGCCATGCTTCTCCGACCTCTGCTTTTGCTCAACTCCTGACAGTTCCATGGAAGCAAATTGATCCAGCCTGTAGCACTGACTGTTTAGGCGTCACACTTTCCCTTCAATGACCCGCTTTATTTCAAGAGCAGCTCTTACAACGTTTCCTCTTGTTATGATCCCAACCTTCCATAATAAGGGTGATGGTTTAGATAGCCATTCCTCATGTAATCAAGATAAAATACAATTTACATCCTTTACCAGTTTGCCCTCAGAATCTACAACTGGAAGTCTGCGATACTTTGTCTCGAGCAATAACCTGATTAGACAGGCAGATTCATAAGTTATCTTAGGCTACAATATGAAGTAAAAAGGAAGTGGAAAGGCAAAAGCATTAAAGAACCTTGCAGCATCCTCAAGGTTAGTGGTTTCACGAACAACAACAACAGGAGCTGGTGTCATTACATCACCAACAAGTTTGCCATTGGTTTTACTGAGTAACTTCTGCACCTCGTTGAAAGTCTGCAGCCATCAATATTAATGGATTACATCAAAACATCTTACTAAGGCACTTGAAAACAAATAATAGATAATGCCACAACCAAAACCACAGTAATGCTACATCAGTGAGATTCAGATTTGTTCCATAAGTGATTATTATAAAATTATGTTTCTAATTCAATCTTAGCACTGACAAAATATAGACACCAGGGAATTCTTCGTATCAAAGCAGTACATCTACTCTATATGAATTTACAATAGTCAACGCCGAGACTTAAGTAGAGTTCACAAAAGGTGGAGCAAAATGGCTTGCGAGGAGCAACTGTTTCATGTCACATGCGATCATAGTTGATATTCCCATAAATAACATGTATGGACAGTTATTTAAGACAGTTAGAGGGAAGGATTGGATATTGGATCATCACTGCCCAAGTATGGACACATCTACAACCAATCAAACAAACTTCACAAGTTGATATTAGGAAACAATCAACATGAATAAAAGCCCTAAAGACGATGCAACTATGTGTCAGAAAAAGAAATCATTTCACAACATATGTTTGAAGAGTTCAGTACATCATTAAACCAACTTTGAAATTGAAGACCAAAAATAGGATCGATCTGTTGGCAGAAGACATGCCACTAATATTAAATGGCAGTAAAAATGAATGTAGCCAAAAAACCAATGAAAAATTAAAGCAAATTTGACAAATTGACATGTTAAGCTAAGTTCGGTTTGCATGCCAGATGACCATGAGGAACAAGGAAAAAAAGAATAATATGAGGATGTTAATTATCGCAGAAAACAAGTGTTGTAGTTGGTCTTATAAATAACATGTCAAAAGACATTAGCTACCGCAAGATAAACATATATGTGATATGTCCATGTGTGAATTGTTTGCAACTGCCTATAAAGAGAGTGTTTCTGCATACTTTCCAAGTGCTGTCAACCTCCGGAAACATGCTGTTATCAGTTCTTCCACCACCTAGTTCAAAGAAAGACATTTTATGCGTAAGAATCACGGAATGAATATCTAATTAGCTTACATGTATTCTTAAAAAGATCATTTTCTGTTTCATTGTAGTTCCAGAAAATCCAATTATAGCTAATGAGGGGAACAACAATCTAAATATAGTATTAATCTCATTGCTCAAAATCTAAATCTGGGGGGAAAAAAATCTAAGAGCCTTGTCAATTCTTCTCCCCAAAACAAGCTTAATTATGTTTTTAATTGGCTGGCTGACAGATTTCTGGTTTGAACAGCTTCACTCAATATTTTGTCAAGGATATAAAAATGAGAGAACAAGTGGCTGGTTGAAAACTTCAAATGAGGGGATCCAGTCCTGCTATATAACAGGAATGATTAGCACAAATTAGCACAAACTATCTTCAATGAGAAAAAAATATCCATCACTTGTTCTTATAGAGAACTAAATTGTTTATCAGTTACATTTATTTATTAAAGTTCAACACGAAGTTTTGACAAACTATAGGAAGATGCGCCACTGTTTCATTACAAATAGGAGTTTCCAACAAATGGAGTTGTGAATAGTTTATCATCTGCAATGTAGTAAATAGATCACAGCCTATAGCATCAACAAAAAGGATGCATTTGTATTTTATCAGTAGAACTTCGATTTGCATGAAATGTCTAATTTTAATAACTTTTAGAAGGTACTTCCAGTAAAGACACTGCGATAATCAAGGAACACAAACAAGATGAACAGGCAGGTCATAAAAGCACAACGAATTTAAATTACCTGATATAGAGTCCAATGCCAACAAGTCATAATCTGACACAAGACCAACCTACAAAATAGAAAAGATCAAATCATGCTCACAATTATAGCACATTAGCCAGATCATCAAACAATGGAATATGTTCACTGCAGCACTGAATTAACATCTCAAAAGGGAAGCTAAATACTCCAGAATAAGGCAAGTGTCATAATTCACGTAACACTAAAAGAACAAGCAGAATTAGGGATATGAAAAACTGCACATGCATATTGACTTCAAGTGAATCCAGCACAATTTGACATCACACAGAGCTGATTATAGACTAATTTGAGCCCATTTATTCCAATGTCAGAAATTATATTATATCCTCAACTGGTCCAGGGAGGAAGCAAACAAAACAAGAGCTAGAACCAAAGCATCGAAGGTAAAAACAGATTGGAGATGTTAAACGTAGAATTCAGAAAATTGTCATTTATTTGAAAACCAAAATTAGAAACAAAAATTCTCAGATAGAAGGAAGATTTCACAGAAGACACGCCAAACCTAAATTGAAAAGGGGAAGGGAGTGAGAGTGAGAGTGAGAGTGAGAGTGAGAGACAAAGAGAACTTACCAGTTTCCAGTCATCATCAATCACTGGAAAACCAGTTATTCTGTGATCCACAAGAGTTTGCAAGGCTGTTGGCACAAATGATGGCACATTAGAACAAAAAAAAATTACAGTATAATCAGGACATGAAATAAATCTCACAAACCTTCATCCACTGTTGTTGTTGGCTTTACCACTCGCAAATCCTCTTTCCTAGTCATAAAGTCCCCAACAGTATAAACCCCACTTTTGGGCTGTAAATTGATAGGGAGAATCATAAGCAAAATGTGAATGACATGAAGAGATACGTGAAAACTAAAAAGCCTCCAATAAAAACAAACTTCAATCCTATGCATCGACTAATAGTGCCTTCTTATTCTTATTAATGGCAAGTTCAATCTTAAGACAACCATAAATCCATCCCTAGCCCAAACAACTAGCACTCAGGAGCCCAAGGTGAACCTCAACCATTAACATTTCATCTATGTAGAAAGTCAATAAAAGGGTATTGCTCCATTATGAACCCAAGATGAATTAGCATCACAAATACCTTTTTCTCTACAATAACTCAAAATCGTGAAGTAGTACAATGTGACCTAGAATAAGCTGCACAATAACCCTAAAGGATATTCTAAATACATATGTGCCACTTCAGCCCAATACTCCATTGATAAATATGTCAATATCAAAGCTTAAGCAGAAAGCTTTCAACACTAGCCATATGGTGTTTACTTGAAACTAATTCATTCCAATCAACTGAAAAAATAACTCCTATAATGAATGATCTTTTTTTTTTTTTTTACCAGACTCCTAGCATAAATGATCAGTAGAATTAAATTGAATCAATTATTTATCTACACACCACAATAATTCTACAGTAATCTATTATATGAAACTCCAGAGCGGAATGCTTACCATAAAGAATGGCAACTACAAAATTAATTATATATTTTAATAATAGAGTTAGTTAGTTAGTTAATGGATAAGGAGACAGACCGGAACGGAATTGGCCATCAAGGCGCCACTTGCAGCGATAGCAGATGACCGACGAGGAAACGAAATGGCAGAGAGAGGAAGGAGTCTGTGGCTGTGGCCTGGCCGAGAAGCACGAAGGCAAGGCAGCTGGTGAGCGAAAGAAACGATAGGGGATCTGGCGGTGGTGGCGCGTAAACGCGTGATAGGGAGACAGAGAAGTTCCCGGTGAAGAATCGAGTCCATGTCGTTGGTGGGTGTAGTTATAGTTCGGAGTTGCTGAGTCCTCCTGGAGACGGTGGAAGAAAAACTTCGAAAGGAAATGGCGATGGTGAAGATAAAAGCGCAACTGAACCGACCAATGTGATTGAGACCGGTTCTGCTTGTGAAATGATTGTCGAGCTATTAAAATATCCTTTCAGTACTTTTAGTCCTCGTTTGCATCAAAGAAAATGAGTGAATTTCCTTCAAAATAATTGGTGAAAATAAAAATACTCCCAAAATATATACTATCTCCCTTTTTTTTTTTATTTTTTACATTTTTATTTTTTTTTTTTACTTTTTTATTGTTATAGTAAGTGTTGTAATTGTTATTATTATTTTTTTATTAATATTTATGAAAAAGTAAATTTTTTAAAAGGTTAGTAATATATATATATATATATATACCTCAATATTATAACACTATAAATTTTCTTTTATCTTCTAAAAATAAAAGAAAAAACTACTATTCTACTATTAAAATTTGGTTTAATGACGAATTTATCACTATGTTTTGGTAAAATTGCTCTAACACCATTAACATTTGGCCTAAATTACTAATACATCATCACACCGTTTGTTTTAACATTGAACTGTTAAAAAATTATAAAATTGGCCATTTAAGTTAATTTAAATTTTTATTTTTACCTTTTGCAACTTTGGTGCTCAATTTCATCGCATTTTGAATTTTTTTTGCCAACAACACCATTTTCACACTTAATAATTGTAAAATCAGAACATAAAAATTCACTAAAAATTTTTATTTGATAAAATAAAAAAAAATTACTATTATTATTTTAAACATTTTTTCTAAACAATATAAATTTTAAAAAATATTTATTAAATAAGGTGGTACATACGTAATTAACCATTGGAGGTTTCATATAGCCGATTCCAACTTGTTTGGGACTAAGGCTGTTGTTGTTGTTGATGATGTTATTGTATTATTTTAAGAAAAAATTACAATTTTGTTCTTATATTTTTGTACTTCTGTTAAATAATGAACAATATTTTGTTAATTTTTTAAATAATTGGCATTACTATCTTTTAATTAATTAATTACTTTTTTTAAAAGATAGGTACTAAATTATAATTTTACAATTCAAATTAAAAAGAAAAAGAAAATGCGAACTGTATGCTCATTGCCGAACAGGGATTTACATATTCTTAGAATAAAATCTTCACCATCAACCATCGCATCGCCTCATTTTCAAGTGTTTATGATGTTTTGATGCTAAAACTAAGGTTATAACTTGATTTATCATGTTAAGAACTTCATTTTGGTGAATATGGCAGTTGTTTTTGTGGCCGCTAGTTTGAGTGGTGTATGCAGTGGTTTTTTTTTTTTTTTTTTGCCAAAATTAAAACAGAGAGACAAAAAAAAGTTTATTTTAAAAAAATGCAAAGACAAAATGTACATTAGGTGATAACATAGGGATAAAATTGTAATTTTTTTATTTTAATATTTACAAAAAAAGTCAATGCTTTTTAGTTATTAAAAAGTCACTACGAAAAAAATATTTAAAATAATAATAATGATTTTTTATTTTTATTTTTTCAAATTAAGAATTTTTGTTGAATTTTTATATTCTACTTTTACAATTATTAAATGTGAAAATAGTGTTGTTGGCAAAAAAAATTTAAAGTGCAATAAAATTAAGCACCAAAATTACAAAAAGGGTAAAAATGAAAATTCAAATCAATTTGAGAGGTCAATTTTATAATTTGTTAACACCTAAATGTTAAAGTTAATGGCATGGTTGTGTAATAGTAATTTAGGCTAGACGTTAGTGATATCAGAGCAATTTTATCAAAATATAGTGATAAATTCATCATTAAACCAAATTTCAATAGTAAAATAGTAGTTTTTCCAAAATAAAAATAGGTAAAATAAGACAAATAAATTTTAGCCAGAATTCTCAGAAACTTCAAATTGTAGTATCTACCACCTCTAAACTCCACCATCGACATGTGTGCACTGCCAGAAAGCTGGAATCAAGATAAAATCAATGCCACCAACCACGCTTTCATTTCTTGTCTAAGCAACCCACACGTGTTAGTCAAATTTCTGACTGTGTTTTATCTCAAATTAGATTTTTCAACTATATTTTTCAAGACTTTTCAGTGATCGAATGTTAAAAATAAGAACATATCATGAATCCTCATGTTGAAAGTTTCAATCTGGTATACTCACTTGCTCTATTTATCACCGAAAATGAAAGTTAGGTTTCAAGTATGGACAATTTCATTTTCAACGCTTGTAAACAAATTCAGTTTGACACTATAAATTTTATTTATCCTCGTAAAAAATAAAAACTAGTAAAATAAGACAAAAGCTATGTGTTCAAATTTAGCTGTTTAAAGCATGTATAATGAAGGGGTTCCTTTAAAAAAGCTACAAAATATTGTTTACTAATAAAAATGATTAAAATTATGATTTTATTAGCCTCAAAGTCCATTAATGACTTTTAAGGAAATAAAATTAAAAATAATTACTGAAAAAGCTCGTTTTTCTAATAAGTTTACAAAGGGTGTATGAAACTAATAAGAATTTTCCATAAACTAAACTAAGTTTCCAATAAATTTATAAATGGTTTATTCCGGCAACTCTACTTTTTCAAATGATATGTCGTCGGCCAAATCCTAGCAATGCCAATTTCCGGCAAGATTTGTAACTTTTGGCAACATCAAGTTATTCAATTTTCCTTTACATTTCCAGCCGATTTCAAACTCGAATCGCCGTTAAATCATTTGCAAGCACTAACTGTCGGTTTCATCAAGTCCAGCAGCTAGAAAACTGATGGAATCAGCGAACTTTTCTTCTCTGACTGATTTCAAAACAACACCGCCATCTACGTTTTTGGCCAGCAAATGACGCTTCTCTAGTTGCAGTCACGCTTACAAAACCAGACACGTCGGCTCCTTCTTCTTTATTTTTTGGCCAGTTGCTTATTCCATTTATATGGAGTATCTGCATTTCCGATTGGTAAAGCTGAAAAAATGATTTTGTTTTTTCATGAGTGAAGCTATTAAGTAAAGCTATGCGACATATCCGACTTTTTTTCATCATTTAATAATAGTCATTTTAGCAATTTCAATTAAGGAATTGGTTATGTAAACCAAAAAATTACCATTTTCGTTATTTTATGGGATCTAATAAGAAAAAGGCAATTACCACAATACGATACCCACTAAAAATTAGTCCCCTCACTATTAATGCAAAATCTCAAATCCCAATTTTTTGTGGTTTTCATATTATTTTAATAATAATAATCATTTATTCTAAAATTCTAACAAATATTAGTTTAGTTTGTAAGTTTTTGAATTTCTTAATTGTAGTTTTTAATTGTACGTGTCTAGCTAAAAAATTTAAAATATTTTTTATTAAATTATATTTTTTATAAATAATAATTGATAATTCTAAAATAAAAAATTTATTATAATATAATAAATTGACATATTATATAAACATTCAATAGATGTAAACTAGACAATTATTAATTATTATGAGCATTACGAAATTGCTAAATATGTTCAACTAAATCTGATTTCATTTGTCAACGCCTTTATCTATCACGAAGTTAAATATTACTTTGGATATATGCCTCAGAAAAAGCAATCGGTTCCTCGCCTGACTCTGGCTGTGATATCACATTTGTTATGTCATTGTAGTTGTTAAAGTCTTTGAAGTTTATCATAGATGTGTCTCTCTCATATTCAACTATCATATTATGCAATATGATTTATATTTTTATTATTTTTACAAGGTCCTCTTGTTGTCAAAACTATGCAGGACCACATATTATTACAAAACAAAGCTTACAGCACACCAAATGCTCGTTCTACATATTTACGTTGTTCTTCTTTATATTTTGCAATAATTGTCTTTATCTCCCTATCATTAGAAAATTGTCTTAACAAATATTGTCCATTCTGGGTATGTACCATTTGTTAAACAGTAGCTCATATTATAATTATTATCATCAATAGTGTAATTTACCTCAAGATTGTCACCTTCTAACACTTCATCAAATACCAGTGATTGGTCAACCACATTAATATCATTGTTTGAACTTACAACCCCAAAAAATGTGTTACCATACCCATAAGTCATATGAGGCCACAACTTCAATAAATGCCATAAATGTTCTTATTAAGTGATTAAAGAGGGATCTTGGCTTCATGAATGAAATTTACAAAAGTTAAGAGCTTGTTCTATGGACTAAAGGAGGGAGACGCCACAAATAGAGCCCCCAAATCTAAAAATCATGTGTGTTAGAGAGGTTGGATGAGTTAGGATTAATGCCCTAATTCTTTAACATTCATTCACAATGCCAAAAGCTCCCTATTGCTATAAGGAAAGGGGAATTTACATGAAAAGTGGCTTAGAGCGCAAATTGGGGTCACTGTCCTTAATGTTAAGGTTTTCGCAATTTGAACTTATGGTTGACTTTGGGCTTTGCTAGAATATGATTTCAGTGTTGGCTAAGATCGTGTTCTATTAGGCATATAGAATTTAATTTACAAAATTATTTTTTTAGTTTAAAAGGTTTTTTTAGCGTCTAAATTTGGATAAATTGGACTTCTTGATGCTCTTAGCACCTTTAAAGTTAGCTTATTTTCGAAGCGAAAATTAAGCTTCTACACATTGTATCTTTGTACTACTAAGTAATCTATTTCATTTACTCTTGATGTTGTTCATCCTCTGGGTGGAAGTAATTATCTTCGGTTGCCATTAAGCATAAAACTTTTAATTTTTTGAAAGCTATGTTGTGGACAAAAATTAATAACTAGGGCAATCAGTTTGTTTCTAAAGCATGGATAGAGGTGCTTATCAAATTTTTAAATTTCTGCAATTTTATTGGTGGATAATTGCACTTAGTTTCTCCTTTTGATGAACATTAGTTTCATCTCCTTACTTTCTGATATTTTTTGAGTTATTTATTTGAGGGTATATGTGTCATTTTGTGGCATTTTAACGATATCAATAATATTAAGTGTCTCAGAATTACATAATTTAAGAACCTGAAAATATTTTTAATAGGGACAATTATTTTGGGATCCTTAAGTATTGGCTAATCTGTTCTTATGTCATTGTAGTCTACATATTAAATTCTTATATCCTTAAGTTTTGTTATTATTAGACCTCAAAGTCCTTCTCTCTATTTTTCAGATTTTCCATCCAATTTTGTGTAAATTTAAATAAAAACTGATCATTATAGCCTTTACTTTGAGTACTCAATAATCAATTAGTCAAAACTTTAAGAATTTTGAAATAATTTTTCCTTTAATTAATTTAATAAAACTAATTTATTTTGTTTCTGATTATATTTTATTAATTTTTCTTTTATTATTCTATTTTCGTACCTCTTTTTTCTTTTTTTTGCGTTATTTCTTTTTCTTTTCTTCACCTCCTCCACCACAACAACTACTGCTTCGACTACCCTTGATCGCTACTACAACTGCAAACTAGAAATCGAGTAACTTAACCTTTGAACCGTTGCCATTCAAAGCTACAAGCCCCCTACCATATTCTTCTCTTTCCTCGAGACCAAACACACAACTACCAACGCCATAGCTCACAAAAGACACATGGATTTCAAATTGATCAAAAAATGAAAATGAAAACTTCTAAGTTCTAACCATCATAGTTCACCAACACCACTGCTTAGATTTCGATTACAACCGATCGTCCTCTATCTCCACAATAACCACCAAAATGAGAGATGAGAGAAGATGCTCACTAGCAATACCTTCATTTCAATCAAAATCAACCACCACGCAAACCAGTAAACTGAAAAAAAAGAAAAAAGAAATTGAAAATGAAGGTGGTCTACCTCCGCGGCCCGATATTTCATTGATTGAAGCCACAAGAGCACTTTGAAGGCCAGCAACAATCCTTATTTTCTCCCTGAATCGAAATTGAAGGTGTGGTGGTGGTGGGTGTTTCTCTGATTTGAAGGCAATGGCGGACCCAGAAAATATACATATGGTGAGCAAAATTAAATTGATATAATAACTAAAAAAATATATTAATAAATTTTGAGTGTTCACAATTACAATGCAACTCGACAATTTTTTCATATTCTAAAATCGTCGTATATTTAATACCAAAAAAGTTTAGCATACAATCACATATAAAATTAAAATTAAAAAAAAAACATATTTCAACTAAATTTATCATAAATCTCTAATTATTAATATATCATAATCATATTCAAAATTAAACAAACAAAGAAAATTTGAAATTAATTATGAACTATTAAACATTGATTTTAGAATTTAACTTTGCAATTGAATTAATTAGAGTAGAAAACTGTATTCCATGGAATTGGAAAGTACGATACAAATTTAAACTGAGTTTGAAAAGTAACAAAGCTGAAACTAGAAAATAAAAAATTTCAAAATCAAATTCAATAACAACAAAAGTTACAGTAATTTTTTTTTTTTTTTAAATCGTACAAGTAATGTCAAATGCACATTTTTTTTCCTTTTGCTTTTTGAGATGGCTGCAATGTAGGAAAAAAAATCTTAAATTGGAAAGAAATAGTGTGCCACGGCTGCCAACTATTTATTTGTGCATTTTATTGAGTATATCATTATATTATATATATATGGCTTATATGGGTTAAGCTGACTTGACTAACGACAACATACTATTTAAATTTTTATTTTAAATTGTGGATGGGCTCAAGCCCACTCGTGGCCATTACTAAGTCCGCCCCTATTTGAAAGAGGTGGTGATTATGTTTATGGTTTTCATTTTCTGGGTTTTTGTTTTTTGATTTTTCTTTTTGGTTTTCTGGTGAGCTATGGTTGAGAGCAGTAATTGTGGAGACAATCTTAGTAGGGGGAGGACTTCGATCGAAATACGAAGATGTGGTTGTGCAATGGAGCAACGATGATGGACTATAACATGGATGGAGAATAATTAACAGTGGTAGTAGTTGTGGAGAAGGAAATAATAAAAGGAAAATATTAAAATAAAATAAAATAAATTAGTTTGATTAAATCAATCAAATAAAAAATTTATTTTGAATCTTTGAAGTTTTGGTTATTCTACTATTGGATCCTTAGAGATAAAGTGTATAATTGTCATTTTCGTACAAATTAATAGAAATTTAGACGGAAGGATATGAGAGTCTTATAATTTAAGGATTTAGGAATCTAATATGCAGACCACGAAAATCCAAGGAGCATGTTAGCCAATAATTGACCTCCCACCAAAGTGGCCTTGGTGGTAAGATGCTACGTGTCTTACCTCTAACGTCCAAGGTTCGAGGGAGTGTACTAAGGAGAAGGGGGATGTTAGCCAATAATTGAAGGATCCCAAAATAATTTTTACCCTTTTTAGAGTATTTTCTAAAAATTAGGGACTAAAGTGTAGATTAGGTTAAACCATAGGGATGTAAGTGTCTTTTTCCCAAAATATTAAGAATTACAATTCACCACCATTGACCGAATAATTTAACTTTATTAACTTTAGGGTTTGGCAGTTCCCACGCTCAACCGCAGTATATAATGAACTAGGTTCCTCTTACGGTTCCTTTGCGGTGCCGCCCGTGCTGCCCACCCTTCCGGATTTCTATCGTCACTCTGAAACTATCACCGGCCTCTTTTTTCCGGCCAAGTTATCCCTTATCAGCAAAAAGAGAAAAAATAAAAAAAAAAAAAGTAAAAACACAAAAAACCCTAAAACAAATTATTTATTATCAAACAGTTCACCCTTGTTTGGTTAAGGGGTTTTTTGGTGTTTTATTCTGTGGGTTTTGTTCGTTTTCTTGCGTGAAATCCGGAGAATGGCTCAGGTTC
Source organism: Croton laevigatus (assembly GCA_949640765.1). Taxonomy (NCBI): domain Eukaryota; kingdom Viridiplantae; phylum Streptophyta; class Magnoliopsida; order Malpighiales; family Euphorbiaceae; genus Croton; species Croton laevigatus. The sequence continues at coordinate 9,806 of CATIWJ010267224.1, read as the reverse complement.
AGTCGCAGCCAACACCTCCAAATGGGATGGCGAGCAATGGAGCGAACCAATTCATGTCAACATCGTTGTATGTTGGGGATCTTGAACCAAGTGTCACCGAAACTCAGCTCTATGATTTGTTTAATCAGCTGGGTCAGGTGGTTTCGATTCGGGTCTGCAGGGACTTGAGCTCTAGAAGGTCCCTTGGTTATGCCTATGTGAATTACAACAACGTTCATGAAGGTTTGTCCTCTTGACTTTTTCTTTAAAATTTGCGAGGCCAGTTTGTCTGCAAGTTTTGATATGTTGGAAAAGATCATTTTTTTTTTGGATTTCTAAATTGATATTTGTTGTGTTTGACGAACGATTTACAATTTCAGCTCTTACTATTTTTATTCAAAGATTCAAAATTTCTACCCAAGTTAAAAAAAGTGAATTTATAATCAAATATGTTTGCAAACTGAAGCCTTCATTGGAAATGTATAATTGGATTGGACTTAACCGATATTATGGATCGATTTTGGTTAATATGACTCTCAAAGTAGCTTTTTGATAAGCTGAATGTTATGTCATCTCTTATGAAAAATACTTGGACTCTACTGGCTATGGACACTGGTTTCCAAAACAGAAGTGAAGAATGTAAACAAATCTAATTATATATAATGTAACTAATTTAGAAAAATGTAATGAGTTGGAGAAGAACTAAATTCCGTGTTGAATTCAGTTATATTTATAGTTAAAAGCTGAGGTTATAAAATGGAAAAATAGGGAATTTTTGTGTAGAAGTTGAATGAGTAACAAGAGCTATTTTAATCTATTTGGATGTCATATAAGATAATTATCCCAAGTATGTAAAATAAACATTAGTAATCAAAAGATTCTAGTAGGCAGATATACCTATTATACTACCGCATTGTAGCTGGTCATTTTGAATGGAATGTAGCATGTCTTACAGTTTGTACAAGAAAATAGTATTGTCATGTGTGCTAGTTCTCTTCTTGCTTTCTTGCCTGAACCTGAAATTAAACATGATTGATCTGATTCTTAATTAAATTAAAAAAAAGGCTTTGACTTTGCATTAGACAGTCTCTTCTCTTTTGTTACATATAAGAACCCTAATTCCTATCTATTTATATATTTATAAATATACAATTAATACTTTGCATTAGACAGTCTCCTAGATATTTCCTTTGTTATCACTTCACCCTATTCATAATGATGCAATAATGACACACTAACACCAAGAAACAGTAGGTGTTTCAGAACAACTTCTAGGAAGCTTTTTAGGAAGTGTTGAGGTAGGCAATATTGGGGGGGATGATGTTCTTGATACAGTACCAGAATATTCTCACACTTATGCTTGCATCTCCATACATGTTCTTAGTACCATCTACTTATTTGATGTGTGCTCTTTTTTTCTCCAGCGTTAGAAACATACTTTTTGCTGCACTCTTATCATATGCCTTTTATAAATCGATGAACATGATATCATGTGTTAATTATCCCCCTCCTCCCTATAAACTTCTGTTAGTCTTCTCAGCAAATTTACAGCTTATTTCTGTAAAGTCGAAACTGATTTGTTGATGCCCCTGTAGTGCCACATGCTTTTCCTATATTCATATTTTTCATGGTATTCTTGACTTCATTAGTCACACATATGAAGCAAAACGAATTAAGGTTCTGTACATAGCAATTTGACCTTAACTGGATAAAACATTTCTGAATGTAACTCTAACTAAGACACTACGTGTGTGGCAGAAATTAAGTGATATCCAATAAAATTTCATTCAAATTCAAAATAAAGATTAAAATTGCTTTTGTGGACTTTAGATTTGCTTCTCCATTAAATTTTAAGGATGAGAATGTGCATTAATACTAAATTCAAGGAAGAAGAAGTAATTAAGTTAAAACAGTAATTATTGTTTTAGAAAAGGTTTCACCTTGATATAAATTTTTTTTTATCATTTATTTTTTGGAATTGAATTGGAAATTTCGTCAAATATTAAATTTTATATTGACTAAGGTTCAAACACGAGGCCTTTCATCCTAGAGTAGAGTGCAATACAGCTAGCCCATTAGGTTTTGCATGATTGTATTTTGAGTGATACTGGTTAAAATTATTTGAATCTATCATTCTTAAGGCTGTAAAAAATTTTATTCTATTCTATACATATCATTAATTCGAGTAATTGGTTCTGATGGCAGCTGCACGGGCGTTAGATGTACTCAATTTCACTCCTGTCAATGGTAAGCCAATTAGGATCATGTATTCTTACCGTGACCCTACTATCCGCAAAAGTGGTGCAGGGAATATTTATATCAAGGTATGTACTCTCTGCAATTTGCTATTTTTTTTTTTTTAATTAGCTGATGCTGATGTCTATAGTTTTGTTTGGCAATTGGCATTGTAGAATTTGGACAAGGCTATTGACAACAAAGCTCTACATGACACATTTTCAGCTTTTGGAAATATATTATCTTGCAAGGTGGCTACTGACTCTTCTGGTCAGTCATTAGGATATGGTTTTGTACAATTTGATAATGAGGAATCTGCTAAGAACGCAATAGATAAGTTAAATGGCATGTTGCTGAACGACAAACAAGTTTATGTTGGACCTTTCCTCCGCAAACAAGAAAGAGAATCTTCCTCAGATAAGACAAGATTCAATAATGTTTATGTAAAGAATCTTTCAGAGACTACAACTGAGGAAGATTTGAAGAAAACATTTGGTGAATATGGAACCATCACTAGTGCTGTAGTGATGAGAGATGGGGATGGCAAATCCAAATGCTTTGGATTTGTCAATTTTGAGAATCCAGACGATGCAGCTCAGGCTGTCGATGCTCTCAATGGGAAGACATTTGATGAAAAGGACTGGTATGTTGGGAAAGCACAAAAAAAATCGGAGAGAGAAACTGAATTGAAAGCGCGGTTTGAGCAGACTTTGAAAGAGACTGCGGACAAATTCGAAGGATTGAATCTATATGTTAAGAACCTAGATGATAGCATCACTGATGACAAGCTGAAGGAATTATTCTCAGAGTTTGGTACAATCACCTCATGCAAGGTTTGTAGTGTTATCCTTCATGTGCTTTGGGGATAAAGCAGAATGAACTCTCCTCTTAACTGTTGCTTATCTCTTTCTCTCTGAATTCTACTAGGTTATGCGTGACCCCAATGGTCTTAGCAGAGGTTCTGGCTTTGTTGCCTTCTCAACTGCTGAAGAAGCATCTAGAGCTGTAAGATGATTCTTTTTGTGTGATATGTCTTTATACGAACATTGCAGATGCTTGTGGATATTAGTTTCTTGTTTCTCTTATGACCTGAGTTTTTATTTTCCTTTGTTGCCCTGTAGCTTGCAGAGATGAATGGTAAAATGATAGTTAGCAAGCCACTGTATGTTGCACTTGCACAAAGGAAAGAAGAACGAAGGGCAAGGTTGCAGGTACTTGTTTTGAGCGTAGATACTGTATTATGGTGCAAGGACATGTGGGATGAATGTAATGATATTCATGATTCCTTGGATTCTGATGGTTTTAGTAGTGGAGTGGCTACTCACCCTCTATTAACCCAATTTCTTCTGCATATGCTTACTTACCTGATGCTGTTTCATCCCTTTGTTCAGGCACAGTTCTCACAAATGCGGCCTGCCATGGCACCTACTGTTGGCCCTCGCATGCCTATGTATCCCCCAGGCACTCCAGGTATTGGACAGCAACTATTCTATGGCCAGGGTCCTCCCGCTATTGTCCCTCCCCAGGTGAGAGTGTGTCAACTTTTGGGACATATTTGTCAACTTGCCATCAATAAGCGGCATGCTTATCAGTTAATTATTGATTACCAAGTTCTTTTGTTTGAGCTCTATATCTAGTTATTATTTACCAATTTGTTGGTAATTTTCTCGACATGACTGAAGCTGTTTTGTGCTCTTTAGTTATCAAATGTGATTATGATGAGAAAAGACCACAATGGAATTTTTAAATATAGTTTTCGTAATAAATAGCTTTTTCTGAGTAGGAAGATAATTTTTCTGTACTAGTTGTTCTTTATCATTTGAGTTTGAGATAGTATCCTATTTTCTTGTCCCTTACATGGTAGTAACTTTTATTTTCATTAGTTATAGTATTATGTGTTTTCACTTTTATATACATGTTAGGTGTGCTTTTTCTTTCTTCAAAATATTTTAGCACCTATCTTTACTGCTTGTGGTATGACTCTTTTCCCTGAGTCATTTTCTTTTCTTAATGGGTTTTATTTGCAATTACTGACTCATTTTCTAAATATGACAGCCTGGATTTGGGTATCAGCAACAACTGGTTCCTGGAATGAGGCCAAATTTTTTTGTTCCAATGGTCCAACCAGGTCAGCAGGCTCAGCGCCCCAGTGGCCGTAGATCTGGAGCTGGGCCTGTGCAGCCTCAGCAACCACATCCTTTGATGCAACCCCAGGTAATTAATTTTGTATTTACTCATAAGATGGGTTTTCCATTTGATAACATCTGTTATAATAATTTCATTAGCAAATGCAAATAAAATTGGCGAACTTGGATCTTCTTGTCTTGTGATGGTTTGCAGATGCTTCCGAGGGGGCGTGTTTATCGTTATCCTCCAGGTCGCAACATGCCTGAAGTGCCCATGGCTGGTCTTCCTAGTGGCATGCTTCCCGTTCCTTATGATATTGGGGGAATGCCATTTAGGGATGGTGCATTTTCTCAGCCTATGCAGACTGGTGCTTTGGCAACTGCCCTTGCTAATGCAACACCTGATCAACAGAGGACGGTAAGCCTTTAGACTATCAATTCGCATTTAATATCAGTTCATTTATCTGGTAATCAAATACTACAGAATACTTTTATGCAGTTTTTTTAGCCTTTATATTTTTCTATAAAACTTTCTACCTTGTTTCTTTGTGGCTTAGGCTTTTAATCAATGTTTGAATAATGTTAAATTGTGATGTTTAACTCTCTTTTGCCCTTGCAGTTGCTTGGAGAAAATTTATATCCACTTGTAGACCAGTTGGAGCATGAGAATGCTGCTAAAGTTACTGGCATGCTTCTAGAGATGGACCAGCCTGAGGTTTTGCATTTACTGGAATCTCCTGAAGCCCTGAAAGCCAAAGTTGGTGAAGCAATGGAGGTGCTTAGAACTGTCCAGCAGCAGCAGCAGCAGGGTAATAGTCCCACTGATCGAATGGCCTCACTTACCCTAAGCGAGAACCTAGCTTCTTAAACTGGGTTATATATGGCTGTCATATTCAGAACACTTTTGAAACTTAGTTTTGAGAGTATTTTCGGTGTGGCTCCAAATTTTTGCCTGTTTTGAGTTTTATCCTTGTTTATGTTTGATGTTACAATTGCAACACTATATCAAAACTTTACTTATTTTGAGTTATTCTTGAAATGTTCCAGTCATGGCTGTAAAATGCACCAAATTTTTGCTTTAACTTAAGAGTTCGTTGCTTGTTGTTCCTATCAACTGGTTTTTATGCATAATTGGTAAAAATCAAGATCTGTTAATAGTATGTTCGCGGTATGTGCATGGTTGTGTATCAAATGAAAATCATTACTTTTTGTTTACCCAGATATTCATTGATGAAAAAATTTATATAGATAGTTTAACAGAGCTAACCTATCTAGTGGAAAACCATTCTCTAAAATATTTTGGCTAAGCTGTGAGCCAAGGAATTACAATTTTTGGGAACAAAAACAAAGGACACCTTTTTTCTTTAACGGGCAAACGACACTTAGTGGAAGGGTGCACAATCTCTGTTTCTTAGGATGACAAAATCATAGGATAGAAATTCCCCCCACTCCATAGATTCTATTCTATATCCATATAGATGCAGGTACTTCAAAATTTGAAGATCATCATGAATAAATATTTTTCGAGCTCAAAAACTTGCGCTACAACGAAGTTCCACACAAAAGCGAACACGTTAGAATAGAATAGGCGTGTCTGTAAGTTTAGTTAGTAAACTTAAGATGTAGAGAGTTAGTGCTCGAAAAAATTCAAAATTTGATTTTTCCTTAAAATTTGTTTCCAAATGTCTCTCTTGGCAAAATCTTTATGATATGTGATTTTTCACTACAATGGAAAGACAACAACATAAAACTTTTAAAACAAGTTCTCGAGTTAGCTGAAAATGGAGTTTTGATAAGATTTTTCAGAAAATGCAATATGTCATAAGACAGACTTCTAGGATTTGATTTGTCAAAGCTGTTTTCAAAGAATATATGTTAAAGCTCTCATAGTCTCTTGATGAATCTATTCTAATTTTTGGGTATAAACCCTCTCTTGATAATCAAAACATACTCTGAGAAGAAAATCTTTCAAACTTAACTTCCATACTTCTTAAGATTTTTTCTCTTCATTTCTTCTGTTTTGAATTTTCAAAGTACTTTTTGTTTGAAAGTTTTGTTTTCAACAACTTAAATTAAATGCTTTGAAACACTTTCTTGATTTTCATTCTTATTTTTTGAAAGTTTTTCTTGAGTGATATATGTCTTATCAATATTTTCAAGTAGGGGTTGCAATCTCTGCACTAATTTTTTGGACTAGATGGCGATTGCTGTAGTCAACTAAAATTCTCAAGGTATGTTGTATTATCTTTAGTTGAGTCTTTTAGTGCACCTAACCATTTCAAGCTCTCTAAATACTCCACGTTATGACAATGAGAATCTCAATTTGCTTAACCTATAGAATCTCAAAATAATTAAGAAATCACATCTTAAAACTCATCAGGCTTACCGAGTGTCAATGAACTTAACAGCCATACTCGTCGAACCATAGGTAAGTCAGCAAGTAGTGTTCAAAATACTTCCCCACACATTATAAGGGTAGGCCAGAAGCATTGAAAGGGTGCCATCTACTTAAGTGCAAAAGTCACTTCTTCCTATATATAAGGTTTGCATAGTTCAGTATTCATATGCGCTGTAACTTGCGATTCCACACGCTTTACTATTCATGGGTGATTTGATGACTACAGTATCTCCTCAAAATAATATGTCATTACCTCTTCCATATGCCACCTTTCCCATCTTCAAAACATCTTCCCGTTTTATCTTGAATGCGTTCAATTTTATTTATTTTCGGTTTCCCATTTTCTTTTTGATGAAATAAGCTTGTATTCTTGTCACCATCCTTCAGCCAGACTATTCTTGAACATTGAAACCACATAGCTTCCTTCCTCCCTAGCTAGCTAGCAACTCTTTTATTTGGCCTTCCACCTTTTTTTTTTTTGTGTTATAGCTTTAGTGGATTGCATTCTTATTTATAGCTCATAAAGCTACTTCTGTAGTACCAAATATATGTTTACTAGGAGTGTATAAAAAGAGGACCGACCCGAACGGAGGAGATCGGTTAGGGTCAAGGCAGGTGTGGGAGAAATGGGGTATTTTTGGGTTCAGGTTGATTGGGTTCGGTTCTGTTTAATCTGAAGCCGACCAATGCACATTTTAATAGTATGTTTACTTTAATAAAGTCGGGTCCTAAAATTTTTGAACTGTTCAGGTTGGAGTCCGAAACATATAAATGGTTGGTTTGGGGTGGTAAATAGAGGTATTTTCGGGTTCGGATTGGTTGGGACGCTCGTTACATGGCCAAAGTGCTGCCTCCCCCATCTTTTTAGGTCCTCGCCACATTTGGAACAACCCCTATTGAATTTCTTTCCCACATATATACGACTCATATCTCAACCACATCAACCCAAACTGGAATGGTCAAGTTTTCTTTCTTCGGGCAACCATGGATGATATGACAGGTGATCCATCTCTAAACAAATGATGAATTGAATAACTTTACCCAAATTGTACTCACATGTGGATTTGTCCAATCTTTCTTCAACCAAAGTATCCACTTCGTGTTTATTACTCCAGGTGAAATTGTAATATTTAAAACCCGAATAATTTTGAAAATTATTTTAATAATAATTTTATTATTTAAAAGATATTAACAAATATAATTATTTTAGAGAAATTTTTTTATTTAGCCAAACATCATTATTGCTTTGACTTCAAAATATTTGTCTGGTTTGAAAGCCAAATGAAATATATTCACTACTAGAATAAAAAGAAAAATTATAATTTTGTTCATATATATTTATTTAATCTATATTTTTTAAAATAGGCTTTATTGTCCTCGAGTTTTACTTTCATCGGGACATTTTTATTCCTTTGTTAACTTTTAAACAATTTTTCATTAAATTTGTTGGGAAATGATATCTTACCAATGAAATATATTTACTACTATAATAAAAGGAAAAATTATAATTTTGTTCATATATATTTATTTAATCTATATTTTTATCCCTATATTTTTTAAAATAAGCTTTATTGTCCTCAAGTTTTATTTCCATTAGACATTTTTATTCTTTTGTTAACTTTTAAACAATTTTTCATTAAGTTTGTTAGGAAATAATATCTTACCATTTGTCGTGGGCTTAGTAGGAAATTTATGGACTAACTTGAAATTTTTACAATTTTAATTTAAGTAAAAAAAGAAGGAAAAACGAAGAATTAGAACAGCCCCTTTGTAAGCAGAAACTGGCAACAGCCGTTTCTACCGTTATTCGATTACCCCACTAATGATTGTCACCACCGAAAGCGTTCGCGAGAACCAGCGAACTACCTGGTCACAAAAACATCGCAAAATGGTGGCCTAAAGGTGGAGAACTCATCGTATTGAGAGATCTTAAATCAGGCTGTTTAAATTCTCAATAGATAGTCAGGCTAATAGTGGTGTCTAACGGAGCTGAGGATAGTTTCATTTGGTCTTTCAGAGGAATTCATGTTGGTTGACAATCATAATGATGGAAGACGATGATGATTTGGAGGCAAAACGGCATCGGTGGCCATATTAGCACCGGAATCTCCATTTCTTCGATTCTCAATGTTTCGACCACTGTACATTGCAATTTGGGTATCATCAGACTCGTAAGAGAGAAACCTAATTACCGATGTGTTGGTTCGATGATTTGATGGCAGAGAACGGCGAAAAATGGTGGTAAAGAGGGCATGGTTGTCTTTACGCTGACAGTTTTCCTTTTTATTTTTTTTTTTTAAATTGAAAGGGAAAATTACTAATTTAGCATTAAGGTTTGGCCGGTTTACTATTATACCATAATATCTTTGGAAAATTGCTCTTATAGCCGACACGTTTGGCCTAAATTATTAAAATATCACCGCATCATTAGTTTTTCAAATTTTCCGTTAATCTAAGGGGAAAAGACAGGAAAGCCCTCATTCTAATAGGGTTGTTCGACCAGAACCATTTCTTTGGCTGTGCTGAATCTCTCTCTCTTTCTCTCAAAAGATCTCTGAAATTCCATAGATTTCAATTATTGAAGAAAATGTGTCAATTTCTGCTATGAAAGAAGGTTTCGTTTGCTATCATCATTAATTCAGGACCAGAATCATCTATAAAGCCATCAGTACTCAAATCTGCAATGGTCCGCCCACCCAAATGTAGATTCCCAGTTTCCTGATGCACAATACCTGCCTTTGGTTCCTCGTCAGTGCGTGCTTCCATCTAGGGCTGTAAACGAGCCGAGCCGAGCCGAGTCGAGCACTGACCTGCTCGAGCTCGGCTCGTCTATTTGATGAGCTTCCTGAAAAGCTCGAGCTCGATAACATTCGAGCCATTCGAGCTCGGCTCGTTTGCTTGAGCTCGAAAGCTCGTTAAGAGCTCGGCAGAAACTTAAAAACATTAAATCTAAACCATTTCAAAATAATTATTTATACATAAATCTACAAATTATCTTAAATTACAATGTAAAAAATTCTTAATAAAATAATACAACAAACTAAGCAAAAGTTCAAATTCAACAACAT
>CATIWJ010267165.1:0-12675 GCA_949640765.1 Croton laevigatus | reverse complement strand
AAGCTAAGCGATAGGCTACTGGACCAATACGTTCGGTGATCTTATATGGCCTAATGAACCTAGGGCTTAACTTACCCTTCTTCTGATACCTCATGACTTTCTTCCACGGAGATACCTTGAGAAACACTTCGTCGCCAACTTCATAATTAATATCCTTTCGTTTCAAGTCTGCGTAGGACTTCTGATGATCTGATGCTTCTTTCAATCTAGATTGAATGATCTTGACCTTCTTCTCGGTTTCTTGAACTAAATCTGGATCAATCATCTTGTATTCATTGAGTTATGTCTAACAAACTGGAGTACGACACTTTCTGCCATACAACTCTTCATAAGGTGCCATCTTGATGCTCGACTGGTAACTATTATTGTAGGCGAACTTGGCTAACGGCAAGTACTTGTCCCAACTTCCTTCAAAATCCATTACATAAGCTCTAAGCATGTCTTCTAAGATCTGAATTACTCTTTTTGTCTGACCGTCTGTCTGAGGGTGAAACGCTGTACTAAACTGCAGCTTCGTACCCAATGCCTCTTGCAAACCTTTCCGAAAATTTGATGTAAACCTTGGATCTCTATCAGATATGATGGACAATGGTATACCGTGTAACTGGACTATCTCTCTCACATAGATTTTTGCTAACTTGTCCAGTGAGTAGTCCATACGGATAGGCAAGAAGTGTGTAGACTTGGTGAGTCTATCCACTATTACCCATACCGCGTCATGTTTGTTCTGAGTCAAGGGAAGACCCGAAACAAAATCCATGGTTACCCGGTCCCATTTCCATACAGGTATGCTGATAGGCTGGAGTAATCTTGATGGCAACTGATGTTTTGTAACGTCTGTTTTCAAGGAATCTTATGCAAATGCTAAGCACACGCACGACCCGGGACCCAATGAGACACCGAGGTCGGGCATCAGTCTGGGAAACTCTGTGAAGTGACTGTGAATAATGTAAATAATGGAAGATGTATGATAAATAAAGGTTTTAGAAAGGCAACCAGCACGTCTGGAGGCAAAGATAGGCCAAACAAGCTCAACGGGCTCCAGAGGGGTATTAAGGACCTAAGCGTAATTTTGTAAAAAGTTGCATAGGGTCTTAATACTGCCCAAAATTGATGTTAAATATGAAATCTCGGGAGTTTACTGGTCACAACGAAGCGTCACAGAATTTTTAGAAAACTCATGGTTTGAAAGATATATCGAGTCTTTCTCTAAAGGCATTTTTGTCATTTTTCTAAGGAGGAGGCTAATGGATATTTTGTACAAGTTTAGGTACCATTTTAGTCATAAGAGATAATCATTAATGTGTTGGCTCATTCTTAGCCAACCAAAGTGGTGACAAAGCATAACTAACCAATCAAAATTCAAGAAATTAAATAAATTAAAAATAAATTATTTTTTTAGCATATAAAAGAGATTTTATGACATAAGAAAGAACAAAACTCCCATTCTTCCATTAGAGAATTTCGGCCAAGAGAGGAAGAAGAAGAAGAAAGCAAATTCCAAGGAAATCAAGAAGAAAAGCTAGAAGAAGGGCATTGAAAAGCTAAGGGAAGCTTAGAAACAAGGTTTGGTACCTTAACTTATGAAATTTCTAATTTTCTCTTTGTTTTCTTGTTATGGCCGAATGGCCTAGCTCATTTAATGCCATGATTTTGTGTTTTGTAATGTGTATAAATGTGTTATAAGTTGCCAAAATATCATTTAAGAGGTCAAAAGATTCATTTGAAACTAAACATGTCAAATTGTTAATTTGTGCATGAAACTTTGATGAATTTTCATAAAATATCTAAAATGAATTTTGATACAAAGTTTTCTCCTACTCTCCTAATATATGGAAAGGTATTTAAAAACAATTTTTACAAGAGAAAAATGCACCTCCTCCTAGGTGCACTATGGTTGGGCCGAATGGTCCCTTAAAGAAAACCAAAATTGTCAATTTTGCACTATAAGTATTTTGAGACTAAATCTTCCAAATCTTTAATCTATGATGTGTAAGCGACCTATGAACACTTAAAGAGAAGTATATGACACAATTTGGGTGCCTAAGGGAACCTTGATTGGGTCATAAACTATCTCTTTCAAGTTGTCCAAATTCACCAAAATACTATTCATTTTACAAAATACTATTCATTTGGTAAATTTTGGTTACTATTCATTTGGTAATTTTCTAAAGTATGCCTAAAGTATTGTTATATGGTAACTAAATGTCTTATACAAGTATTGATATATGAATTATATGCGGTAAAAGTATAAAGCTCTACTTGGTTTGAGTCGAACTAGGTGATAAGGGTATGACGCGTCATATATATTATCGTAAAAGCGGTCTGCAGTATATTGATATGGATATTATTGTATGGATTGGCGCCACTTATGGATATAGTCGGAGTGCTGCAAGGCATCCGACGAGTATAGTCGAAGTGCTGCAAAGCACCCGACGAGTTATTATATTGTTATCTGATATGGAAACTGTTCAGTGGTTTCAGTACTTCTGTACTGTGATTATTGGATATGTGACCAATATTGGATCCTATTATATGGTATTGTCTTATCCCAAGTTCAGCTAGTAACCAGTAGAGCGCGGTAACTAAAATTACTAAACTGATAAATGTTTTCATCTATTGCATTCCTCACCTGTTCCGTTTCAAAAACTATTTACTATCAAGATTCTTTGTAAGTTTTATACTATGTTTTACTACTGTTTAAACTATTTATTTACTTTTATAAGTTAAGGTACCAACTGGGCATTAGTGCTCAGCGAGTTATTATCTGTAACTCGCAGGTTAGCAGATAAAGATATAGTAGATCCCAGTATCAGACTACCGGCAGCCTACGCAGCATATAAGGTCTTTTTATTTCTGTAATGGAACATTAGTAGTGTCATGTATATAAATAATATTAGTACTCCCAGATAAATATTAGGATGTCGTATACGTAGTAAATCTTTAATTATGCTATTTGAGTTGAGTTATTGCCAATGGATATAGAAGTGTTTATTTTTGGTTAATATAAGGAGTGAGGGTATAAGGACAGATTGCCGAAGTGTTTGAGATATTTTCTTTGCAGGATCCTAGTGTATAGTCGCATGGACTATTCATTTAGTCGCTGTTACTATTCATGGACTATCCGTTCCTAGGTGGAACTCTGGCAAAATTTTCGTAAAAATTTGGTTCAAAATTGGCTAAGTATAAAATAAAGTCCATGTGTAAAACGTATGCCCACCTAATAAAGTAGCACATAAATGTATATTACAGCTCCAGTACCAGCATGTAGCTCTTCTTCAGGGTCTCCTATAAGGCCTAGAAGGGGTGTTACATGTTCAGCCTTTACCTTCTGACAATTCAAACACTTAGACACGTAAGTGTTGACATTTCTCTTCATTCCTGGCCACCAGTAGCTCTTGTTTAAGTCCAAGTACATTTTAGTACTTCCTAGATGCATTACAAATGGACTACTATGGGCTTCTCTCATAACCGCTTCTCTTGCATTGCCCAATCTTGGCACCACTACTCGATCTTTATAGCATAGTATCCCATCTGACGATATCCTATGCTTCTTGTCCTTTCGATCTTGAACATGCTTCATCCACTTCTGTATTTGAGGATCCTTCTGTTGAGCTTCAGCGATTTCTTGAAGTAGCATAGGTTTAACTTGCATATTTGCTAAGCATGCATCATCGTTCTCCTCTAATACTTGCACCCTTATTGCCTTCAAGGCTTGAATCATCTTTCTACTCAAGGCATCCGCTACTACATTAGCTTTCCCAGGATGATAATTAATGGTGTAGTCGAAATTCGCTAGCAACTGAACCCATTTCCTCTGTCGTGGGTTAATATCCTTCTGCCCTTGTAGGTACTTTAAGCTCTTATGGTCGGTGTAGATCTGACATCTTTCACCATATAGATAATGTCTCCATGTCTTGAAAGCCAATACTATAGCAGCCAACTCCAAATCATGCGTTGGGTAGTTCTTTTCATGAGCTTCAGCTGTCTAGAAGCATAGGCGACCACTTTCCCTTCTTGCATCAACATGCATCCCAAACTGATGTGTGATGCATCGCTATAGATAGCATACTCCTTTCCCGATATTGGTTGTGTCAAGACTGGAGCATTGGTTAACTTCTCCTTTAGAATTTCAAAACTTTTCTGGCAAGCCTCGTTTCATTGGAACCTTATATCTTTCTGAAGCAACTTAGTCATTGGGGCAGTTATAATAGAAAAGCCCTTAACAAATCTTCTATAATAACCGGCTAACCCCAAGAAACTCCTTACTTCTGTCACCGTTCTTGGAGGCTTCCAATCTATGATAGCTTCTATCTTCTTCGGATCAACTCTGATGCCTTCCGCCGATACTATGTGTCCTAAGAAGATCACTTCTTTTAGCCAAAACTCACACTTACTGAGTTTAGCGTACAACTGTCTTTCTCTCAAGATTTGCAATACAATGCGAAGATGCTGCTCATGCTCCTTCTCATTCTTTGAATACACTAAGATATCGTCGATGAAGACTACCACAAACTGGTTTAGATACTGATGGAAGACTCAGTTCATCAAATCCATGAATACCGCTGGGGCATTCGTTAACCCGAATGGCATCACTAGGAATTCATAATGTCCATATCGAGTACGAAATGCCGTCTTGGGTATATCTTATTCCTTGATTCCCAGCTGATAATACCCTGATCGTAGGTCGATTTTTGAGAAGACTCCAGCTCTTTTCAACTGGTCAAACAAATCATCTATCCTCAGAAGGGGATATTTGTTCTTGATAGTCAGCTTGTTTAGTTGTCGGTAATCCACACATAATCTCAGCGATCCATCCTTCTTCTTCACAAACAGCACCGGTGCTCCCTATGGAGACACACTCGGTCTGATGAACCCTTTATCAAGCAACTCTTACAGTTGGATCTTCAACTCTTTCAATTCTGCCGGTTCCATTATGTATGGAGCTATCGAGACTGGTGCAGCTCTCGGATACAAATCAATGGTAAACTCTACTTCTCTTCTAGGTGGCATTCCTAGCAACTCATCTGGGAATACGTCCGGAAACTCACGCACAACTGGTATTTTTCGAACCCCATCATCAATCTTTTTCACTTCCAAAGCACAAACTAAGTAAGCTTCACAACCTTTCTGAATCAAGTGCTTCGCTGCCACTGCCGATATGATATTATGCAAATAATCTGGCCTCTTTCCAACAACAACCACTTTTTTCCCTTCTGGTGTCTTCAAGGTTACCCTCTTCTTCTCACAATCAACTAAGGCCTTGTGCCTATGTAACCAATCTATCCCTAAGACGACATCAAACTCTCTAAAGGGTAGTTCCATCAAATTTCCCAGGAAGATCTCACCATGTATCTCTATTGGACAATCTTTAACTACCTTGTTGGTTACTATCCTATCATTTAATGGTGTCGTCACCAATATCCCAGACTTAACATACTCTACTGATAGACCTTCAATACTACCCTCAAGCATACAAATGTAAGAATGGGTCGAACCCGGATCAATCAAAGCATAAATAGGTCTTCTAGACATAGAAAACATACCAACAATGACGTCTGGAGCATCCTCCTCTTCTCTCCTCTTCTCTCATCTTCAAAGCATACACCTTGACTGGAGCACTGGTCCCAGGGCGATCAACTGTCTCTGACTGAGTCCTTTGCTGGTTGGGGTTGCCTCGACCTCTACCTCGGCCTCTGCCAGCTGGTTGTTGAGAACGCTCTGTCTGAGCGGGTGCTTCACCTTGAAGTCTTGGGCATTGACGCCTCATGTGACCCTCTTGGCCACATTCCCAGCATGCATCATCTTTATATCGACACTCCCCAAGGTGTCGTCGTCCACATGTCTCACAAACAGGGTAAGAGTAATAATCTCCTGTACTGCCTGCTACTGACTCGGCTCCTCTAGCTCTACCTCCACGATTACCTCTACCAGTACCTCCTATATTTCCTGGTGCACTAGATGACCTTCTAGCAGCTCTTCTGCCCTGACTCCAACCTCCAGACTGGGTCGAACTACTTCCTCTAAATCTCTTCCTAGAGGACTGACCTCCTCCAAAGCTTTAGGACTGATCCCTCTTTTGCTGTGCCCTTTGACGCTTGTTCCTCTGGTTCATCTGCACTCTCTCAACCTTGAGTGCTCTAGATAATAGCTTGGAAAACTCGGTGAATCCCATAGCCACCAACTATACTTGCAGTTCGTTGTTAAGCCCATTCAAGAACTTGTAGCATCTCTCTTCCTCCGTCTCTACTAGTTTCCTCCCATACTTGCTCAAGCGGGTGAATTCCTTCTCATACTCTGTGACTGTCATCTTCCCTTGCTTGAGGTGGACGAATTCATCTCTTTTGGCATTCAGATAGGAGACGGTGATATAATGCTTTATGAACTCGGCTTCGAAGAATGCCCATGTCCTCTCTTCTAGAGTGACACGCTGCTGAACTGTGTCCCACCAGTTGAATGTTTCGCCAGTCAAGAGTGATGTGGCACATATCACCCTATCCTCTTGAGTACACCTCAGATGATCAAGTGCTCGCTTAGTACTGTTTAGCCAGTACTCAGCTTCCTTAGCTCCTTCTGCACGTCCCGAACTAAACTCTTTAGCCCCGTACTTGCGGAGCTTATCGATGGGTGGACGTCTATCTCCATCTCTGTCTACTGCTGCAGCTGCTGCTGGGGCTTTATTCGCCATCTACTGAAACGCTTCAGCCATCTATCGCAAATATTCACCCGGGTCGGGAAACCCAACTCCAGGTACAGCCGGTGCCGGTGCAAGCGCTGGCTCAGGTTGCACAGGAGGCTTTTGAGCTCCTGCTAGACTAGGGACTGAGGCGCGAGACTCTGCCTCATCCAGAACCGCTCGCTGCGATTCGACTTCTTCAGACATTGCTACAATAAGAAGAATAAACATATAGCAAGCAATCTCAGCACAACATATACTTTAGACAATCCTAAATGGTATGTACACAAATCCTTAACTAAACACATTCATTTAATTTATAATAAATAAGCATTTTACATATAAGTTCAAAATATAACTTCTTTTCCTACATCAAGGTCTACTAGACCTACTACTATTTATCATCCAAAATATATTACATGCTTTATCTAAAAAACATACTACCTACTACTAGCCTATCTAATCTCCGATGTGAGCCGATGCCACCGAACTAGTTGGGGTATGCTTATCTTCACTAGGATCTGGCTCAATCCAAGAGTCATAGTCCACAGCTACCAAACGCTCTGGTATTGCTCCTGACTGTCGGTCAACTTGCATAGAATTGGAACCTTGATTCTCTCTTTCTCCTTCCCAAAACCTCACTCTGGCTCTCAATTCCTGATTCTCTTAAGTTAACTCCTTTATTTGGTTCGTCATCCTCTGGGTCTCCTGGGTTAACTTTCTAACCCTAGTTAATACTTCCTGAATTTCCTCTTGATCAACCATTATTTTAGTATTCTTCTTCTTAGGTGTCCCTCTTGAGTTGCTACTAATCTCTACCACTGGTATCTTATCCTTGCCTTTCCCTTGATCGGCCATCTTATCTAAATAACCAAACCATACATTAACATATAATATACCATATATCCCTATCTATCCAAATCAAAATCCTATCTCTATTCCCATTTCCTACACCTAGGTGTCATGCTTTATAGGTTAATTCTGTCTATCTACTTCCAGAACCGACTAAACCGATGCTCTGATACCAAAAATTGTAACACCTCTTATAAGCTTACCGGAGTAGACCTATAAGAGGGCATGTGTAACTCCCCTTTTAAACCCACAAATAGGTCTAGAATAAGCATTACATCCTCTTGGTGTTCGAGTCGGTTACCTAAATTTTTGCTCCTATAAAATCACATACAACACTTCAAATTTGCCATCTTTATATCCTCCTTCTCATATATATATATATATATATATATATATATATATATATATATATATATATATATATATCAACAGGCATTTCAATATAATATAAATATACACAATTACAACTATGCCATACTATCTTTGCCAAGATTAATAATTCATAATACATTTACAATATTCTTGAATCTAAATACAAAATAGGTTTACAAATAATAATCATTCTTAAGAGACCTATGTACATGCCAGACTAATTAATTCAAAATATAACTATATACCCAAAACATTTAATAAATCTTAACAAACCTTCAAAGAAAAGAATAGGTAAAGTAAATTGGAAAACTGTTCATACAAGGCATATTCTTTGCTCTAGTGGCTTTGTAAGAACTCGAGGATAAGATTTAGGTTTTGACTTATCTTAGGTACCATAATATCCACTATTCTCTTGAGTTATTTGTTTATATATAGAATGAGTACCATAATACTCGTAATATTTTTCATTGGAATTGGGGTACCATAATACCCGAGATTCATGATTTTCCGCGGTTCTTAACCCTACGATGCCTCGTAGTTTTATCTCTAGTGTTCTAAGTGAGCCATATGAGCGTTAAGTCAATTAAACATCCATAAATGTCCATATATCTCAAGTTTTGCATAGTATCAGAGTTTCCACCAATTGTCATACTCATGTTGTATAATTAAATGGTCAATACAGTATTCTCAAAGATAAATTGCTTTATACTCAAGTTTCGTAAGAATACTTTTAAAACCTCTCAAAACTGCCGTGGCCGTCGCGCGCGCTACCTAGATCGCGAATGCGAGGCCTACATCTTCTGTTATCGTCGCAGTCGAGACTGTCATAAGGTATGTGACAATCGCGGTTGCGCTGAAAACAACGGGCAGTCGCGCGCGATGAACACATGGAATGTTGCTGTCGCTTACGCGACAAATTTCTGAAATTCCCTTGTCTCCCCTCAAAGTAGTCGCGAGCGCGACAACCACACCGAGGCATGATGGTCGCGTGCGCGACACCTGGGCTAGCGGACGGGTTTTTCATACATTTCCCAAATATATTTCTCAATCAAAACTCAAACTTTGTAACTCCAAATCATGGCATTATCAACATATTTTACAGTATTTATATCAGGGAAAACTCTTAAGAAAATGCATATTAACATTCAAAACTCAAATCAAATAATCATCTCATATTTTTAAAAAAAAAACAAAGATCAACTTAAAAAGAGAATGGTTAAAGCATCAAACCTCAATTGGTGAGCTTCCACTAAGCTCAAGCTACCTCTTTGCCTTTATCTTTGTCCTTAGACTCCAACTCTAACAACATAATAGATATTCTTTTAGATGTTATTCAAAATAATCCAAACCCTAATTTACAACTCCTAGATTTCCCCATTATACTCCAATCTCGACTAACTCTACATGATCTACACCCATTTTAACTATATTTAACACAATCGTAAAGAATTTAACTAAGTCTAACACAAAACCCTAGCATACATTTGATTCTTATCAGTACATTATCTCATACCTCTTTAACCTTGATCTCTCTTGTATTCTTGAAGTTGGGCCAGCTAAAAGTGGAAGTAGAAGTTGAAGATGATGATGATATTAGATGGAGTTGATGGTGGGTGTTAAGAATAGGAGAAAGAAATGTTGAAGAGAGAAAAGAAAGGGATGGGCGGCAAGAGGAAGGGGAGAGAATGTGAGGGAGGATTCTAGAAAGGTGAAGAGGATGATGTGAAGTATTTTTATACTCTCATATTGGGCTCCTTGTTTGAGTTGAAGTAATTTGTATGGGCTTAGCCCAAGTTCATTTCATTCTTTTATCATCTCCTTATTTCTAAAAGGCCCAACTCCAAATCTAACCCAACTATGTATAATTCAAATCTTACACCATTAGGGAACCAACATAAAATTTACCTTGATTCTAACGAGTGTTAACACGAACTCCGAGGTTGACTCCGACGTTCCTACGTCTCGGGGTCCGAAAGCCTATAACAACACGTTGTTAACTACGACAACACAAGGAATGCTAACTAATGAAGAAATGAGATGTTACACCTTCATTATCATTATATTAATATTCTTTTTATTTCATTATTTATTTAGTATTTAATTGAGTATTTAGAGAAAATTTGGATTTCATAACCAATTATTCATGATTGGAATCACCACATTGGGGCAGAAATGGAAGTGCTCTATTGATATCCGCATGGATATCCACTTTATTGATAAAAGGGATAAGGATTGCTAATCATCTTTTCATTATTTCAAATCAAAGTCGATTGGTAATTAAAAATCTTTCAAAGACTTCTTTTTTTTCTTTTCATTACTCTTTTTCTTAAACTTTATACTTACAAATTCAGAAATGAATCTAGATGTTCGTTAACAAGATCGAAATTGGTGAGAAATAAAAAGAAAGAAATTAAATCAAATAATGAACAGGCAGAAATATATTAGAAATTTTAAAATTTTTTCTGTATTAGGTATTTCGAGGACAAAGGGGTTATATCATTTCATGGTGGATCAGTGAATTATTGGGCCGAGCTGAATCAGTAGCTTGCTACTGGGCTTCTTATGCATCACCCATGCGTTGCACTATTGCAAGGGCTTGGCGCACCCACCTGAACAAGAAAAAAGAGAAAAAAAAAAAAAAAATTCTATACATCCCCGTTAACGAATTACTCATCCCCTTTTCTGCTAGTATTTTTTTCCTGAACATTATGGGGACTTAATTGCTGGTTTTGTCTAATTGTAAATTTTGTAAGTTTAATACATACTGTACGTGGATCTTGTTGATCTATTTGGGCAAGTATTATTGTATATAAAAGTTATTTGATTCTATTTTAGCCAGTAAAAAAAAAATATGATATTTTTTAATTTACATCTTATTTTGCTAATAATTATGCACATCATTCTGAATTATTTGGGCAAGTATTTGGTAACATAAAGGAATAGTTCAGTTCTACATTTCTAATTATTTTATCTTCCACCACTATCTTTCTATTTATTTTGTCTTCCACTACTATCATTATATGATTTTACTATTTGATACATTATTTGCTATATGAATTAAAATTAAGCCTAAAAGAATTTGTCAAAAGGAGATTAAAAAAAAAAAAATTCGCATAATCCAAATATATGTTATTGTAAAACTTCGACTATGAAAATGCGATTGTTAATATTCAATGTCTAAATATATTGTTTAACCAAATAAAGAAGCATATAAGAATTCAGATAAGGTTTATAAAACCTATATAATTCGAAATCTAAATTTGGAATAGAATAAAGGACAAAAAAGTAAAGAAAATGAAAGTAGAAGAAAATTCATCAAATTTCGAAAGTTCATCAACTAATGAATATTTTATTAAATAATATGAAATTCTCTTATTTGTGAGATCACCTAAATACAATTGAAACTTAATTCATAAATGTATAATTAACATCTATTAACTGAAATAATCACAAATTAATTTAACATAAATTTTTATGATTTTATTTAAGTTCATAACAATTTAATAATTACTACCTCCAATTTTTTCAATTATTTACGTTTCCGTTTTTGGCAAATTTTTTCAATTGTTTACGTTTTCTTTTTGGGTAAGTAGGTTTAATTGTTTATTATTATTTCTGTATTGGTATTGGTGAAAAAATAAGTATTGTAAAGAGTTGATAATTGTTTATTATTATTTTGTATTGGTATTAGTAAAAAATAGAGTTGTATTGGTATTTGTGTTTTTAGGGTGTAAAGAAATGAAAAAATTGGAGGTAGTATTAATGACATAATATAATTGTCAACAAGAAAATTCAATCCAATATATTACTTTTGAATAGAAAAACATATAATTCATTCGCTTTATAAATCAATATTCATAAAGTTATTTAAAAAATTTAGCATTTATACATTGAATATAAAATTTATAGTTTTTTTAAAGAGAAATATAAAATTTATGTTTAATAACAATATTATATTTTAGCTCAGTAAAAAAATATCGTCTTGTAAAATTTGACTACTAACTTTATTTGAATTTTGTTGAATTTAGGATTGTAAAATAAAATTTCAAAACTATGAAATTTATTAACACCCTATATAAATATAGTCTACTTTTCAATTTTCAATTATCTAATTATTGTTTGAAATGAAAAATAAAAATTGAAATATTAGATGAACTAAACTAATATTATATATTATATAAATTCAATGAAATGGTGAAAAATTATAAAAGAAATACAGACTATATATATATATATATATGTTTAATATTATTGTTGAGATTCATTAATTAAATTTGTTTTTGATGGAGAAAATATTTTTGAGAGAATATAGGGAGAAAAAAGGGTGAACATGTTATTAATGAGGGGGAAGACCCCATATTTATACATGGATAGTGGACTTTAAATAACTTTGGACTTAATCTATTAGAAGTCTTATATATTTTTTGGGCCTTTTAAAAGTGTCCCATATAAAATAGAGAAAAACACAAAAATAATACCCCTTTTAACCTTTTTTGACAAAAATAATATTCTTTTTTTAATTTTGACAAAACTAATACCCTTGACCAAAGATTAATGACATAATTAATACTCTCTATTTTTACTGTACAGTAACTGTACTTACATCCAAATTTTTTTAAATTTTTTATTGGTATTCTCTTTCATCTCTCTTCCCTACGGTTATCTTTTTCATTTTCCTGTTCTCCATCTTCTCATTCTCGTCTGTTCTCTGTACATCGAAGTCATCCTCTGGCTCCATAAGGAAAAGCGGTGGCTAAGGGAGGAGCACCGATGGC
>CATIWJ010267156.1:0-12758 GCA_949640765.1 Croton laevigatus | reverse complement strand
CCTTAAGGAATTTTAAAAAAAACTATTATCTTATGCATTTAGCGAAATTATTATTTTAGCCCTTTAGCCCAAGTCGGGACCGGAAGAAATTATTATTTAAGCGAGTATATTAATTTATCGGGTATTAATTTATCGAGGTTTTACTGTAATATATAGTATAGTAAACTTTTAGATCAATTCATTTATTAATAGGGGGTGGCTACAGTTCTCGCAGTGAGACTGCAAGAACTTGTTGCTTTTTTATTTTTCATTTTTTTTCTTAACTCGGTATGATTGGTTGTTTATATTGAGTTTTGAAATTAATTGAATGGTAGTTTATAGAAATTAACTATGTATTACAAATTTCATATGACTATAAATTCAAAGGTCCCAATTATTTTATGTTTAATTTACTGCAGAGTGAAATTCTGCAAACTGTGGATCCTTGAAATTAATCTCAGGTCAGGACTCAGTATAAATAATTTACCATGCCGAGTCGAAAAATAAAATAAAAAAACAAAAATATTTTTTTTCGAGAGAGTCTCCCATTGAGACTTTCAGCTTTTCCCTCATTAATATTGTGTGTACATGATTCACTCTCAACTCTCACCGCTGGGGTGAATCTCACATTGATTAAAAATACAATATTTAAAAGGCATATTATAAGGAGATTTTTTTATCAAAAATGGCCAAAATTCCACTTGATACTCAAGCGAGAAACTCACTCGAAAACTTATAATATTCTTTTGTGGCAAAAATTTTGAAATTTATGGTAAGACATCCAAGTATTTCGTCCTGATCTGGTAATGGTGAGAAATTTTATACCTTCAAGGAGCTTCAAGTTGGATGAAATGAAACTTCCTCCGACTATTATTGAAACAAAGTTACTAAAGCTTTAGATTCTTTGTTACAATCGTAAGGCATTGGTCCAGAGCTTCAACTCATTAGCTTTTTTTTTCATTGATCAACTAATTATGTTGAACATACATGTTCTAAAGTAGTTGATTTTATGTTTGGTCTTTAATGATAGTATAGTATGCCTTTCTAATATTTTGTATAAATTGTTGATGAAAGATTTTAATAAGATACCTCAAAAGGCAACATTTTCAAGGGGGGAAAAAATCCTACAAGATATAAGATACAATAAGAGGCTTATGTAGAATTATAGACACACATTATTTCAAATGGGGTAACTAAACATTTTTTTAATGGTAATATTTTTGTATTGTTGACAAATCACGATAGAAAGTGTCAGCTTTATAAGAACAGAACGTAACTTAATCAAGTGTAACTATCAATTTAAATATAAAAACGTTTGATTTGAAAAATTAATAGTAGTACGTACACCTTTAATCACGTACGGTGTAATATGAAGAAATGTAATACAGTACGTCCCCATAAAATAAAAGTGATGGCGTAAACGTGTTGACCGAAGCCAGGTCAGGTCGACAAAAGCAATAGAGTCGGCGTGTTCAAACATGGAATTGAAGCTTCTAAGCCTATTCTTTTACTTTTTCTTTTTTCAATGGATTAAATTAGGAAAAATATTTATTAAACAAAATAAAAATACAATTTCGAGTTAACGAACCAACGAGTCTCCTTCGGAACTTTCTAAGCCGGTAAAAAAAGAACAAAAAAAACCATTTAGAAAGTCGATTTGTCTTAAGAGCCGGTCTTGACGTCTTCGTTTCATTAATAAATTGGATAAGTAGCAGATGTGTTGTTGGACAAATCGAGCAAAGCATTCTTATTATTACACTCATTTTGGTTTTTTAACTCATCTTATCGTTGCAATTAAATATATATTTTTAGTTTTTTTTTTTTTGAGAATAATCGAATATTATCTTTGTGATTTGATTTTTATATTCGAAACATTCGATTAACATTTACAAGAAATTCGTTTTGAATAGTACAGTTTATCTTCAACAAAAATTAGACTTACTATGCAACACCGTGAATTCTGAGTGTAATTTCTACTTTAATTGGAATATACAAAATTATAGACGCGTTTTATTAGGGATCTTTCTCCATGAGTTTGTGGGTTTTTATTGATTGTGACTCTGCTTCTTTTCCCGCGAGAATCGTTCATTAGTGGTGGAATTTTGTCGTAGCCTTCACTATGTTCAAAAAACAAAATTGAGTTCACACCACAAATGGTCCTAGACCCGGTCACAGTCTGATTCGAACGGGATGGAATTGAACTGATTTTATTTGAATCGGGACCAAATCCGGGTCTAGCCTAAAGCGTTAATTTGTCCTACGAAAAAGAATTAAATGTACTCTAGTGCATTACATCCTTAATTATTCACAATTTTTTAAACAAAGATGAAAATGACGAAACTTGATGTTGATCATTTACAATAAATGATATAAATATGATTGTAATTTGTACCACTCTCTTTCATCCAGTGTTTCCATTTGTTCAAAAACAAATTGCTCCATATCCGTACTCATTCTACTCTTAAAAAGATAGTATTAGATTAATTGAGCGCTTGTTTTGTGCACCTTAGAGGTTGCAAGAGTTGAGAAAAGAAAATATTTGGTTTTTACAGTGAATTTGTAAAAACTCCTTATAAATGGAAATCAATCTTAGTGGTCGGATTAAGAAGTGAATGGTAATTCAACATAAAAATAAATAAATCCGTAAAGAAATTTCATTTGAACTAGCTAATTTTGAAAAAAAATAATTTATCGGTCACATGATATTGGATTAGGTGGTCACAATATAGACCATACAGCGTCAAATTAATTTAAAGGAAAAAAAAAGAATACTAAAATGTGAGGATCGTAGGTTAAATTGTGAGAATGTAGGATACAGAGATCTTAAGTTCGATTCCTACAGACCACATTGTTAGCATCAATTTGATGCTTAAGGAAGGGCTAATCTCTGTTGTTTTAGACCATTAGTGGCCTTCTATTTATTAAAAAAATAGAAAGTCTACCTTTTTTTTAATTAAAGAGTATTTTTTTTAACAAAGATATTCAATTTCCATTAATGGATAAAGGGGCACAGAGAGCTCAAACACATGAGAAAATTCATATAATTTCAAACAATATTCAAATCTAACTAAAGCATTAAAAAAAGACACTCTACTAGATCTGAATATTGCATTGCAGAAGTCTTCCAAATAAAATCAGCCAAAGATGAACCAATCTTCTGCATATTGTCATCTTCAAGCTTGTAATCAACATAAGAAACCTCGTTGGAAGAAACTTCAGAATACCACTTTGAGCCTTGAAGAACAAATCTACTGAAAAAATAGAATAAAATCATAGAATATTGTAGATTTGCTCCAAGGATAGTAGATCTAAGCCTTACCATTAACCAAACTACTAAAAGGGAACTAGCCCCAAATATCCACAATCAGGAAATCAAAGGAAAAGCTAAAAAAAAAAAAAAAAAAAACAACAACAAAGAAAAGAAAGGAAGCTAAAAAAGGAAAACGAAGCAAACATGGGTGGCCAACATTGGTGAAAACACCAGCGACGGCCACAAACAACAAACCCTAGAAGTAGAAAGTTTTAGAGAGAAGGAGGAGAATGAGAGAGAGAGAGAGAAATACTAAGTAAAGAGTTAATTATAGGCTTATTGGCATCAGCAGTACCCTAATTTTGGATAAAGTAATATTTATGTATCCTAACTCCAATTTATGATAAAAAGATACTCCAATTTTAATTTTCTTAACAATCATATACCTCTAACCAGTTTTCAAGTCACGAACAAGTTATAAAAATTAAAATGTAATTTTTCATCGTCTTCTTCCTATGATCATCAGTGACAGAAGGACCAAAATGATTTTTGTAATAAAAAAATTTAATTTCTGTTTCCGATAATGGAGCAAATAAATATACCAAATCGCAAAGCTCATCACGAGAAATCGGAATATACTCTTATTTTTTACAGATGATACACAATTTGGTCACCAAACACTAAAAATCAATTGGCCAAATTTTGCTTTGATAGTCGGAAACGGCAACGAAACTAGCCAAGGTTTATGTCAAAATGATGGTCTTTATAAGATGATGCCAAAAATATGCTCAAAATCGCTGTCAGAGTACCGAAAGTGGATGAAAAAGCGTCAACCTGTTATCCGTTTTCTCTTTCCTCTATGCTTTCTCTTACCTTCTTTTTTTCTTTTCTTTTTTTCAATATTCTAATTAAAAATTATAAATTAATAAATAATTATTTTTAAGTGTGTTCTAATAGAATGCATGTGTTGATTTTTCCTTGAAAAGCTTACAATAATTTTAAATGTGCTAATAATTAAGTGTACTTTTTTTAATTAATAAGAACTTTTTTTAAATATACTCTTTTGAGAAAAATTTAAATATTCAAAAAATTATGATTAATAAATTTAATTATATGTTGTTTCAAAAACATAAATTTAATTACATATAAATAAACTTATGATTTTTTTTTTATCATAACCACTACTTGACATACAAAATAAACTATGGAAAGCTTCTGAACGGTTAGATCAAAGTCCGACAAGCGAAAATAATTATATTAATTATTAAAATTATTAATTAAAAAAAGAGATCCACTTAAAAATCTTGAAAATGGTTTTAAAATTTCAAGATTATGTATAATTAAAAAAAGAGCCCCACTTAATTATTTTTAATTAAAAATAATAAATTATTAATTATTAATTAAAAAAAGAAAAAAAAAGAAAAAAGGAAAATATGAAGAGGCATTCTCATATTTGGATGTCAACGACGACTTTGAGCAAATTTTCATCCATTTTCAGTGGTGGACGGCTAGTTTCGTTACTGGTTTTTACGACCAATTCAAAATTTGGCCAATATGTTTTTAGCATTTTCCAGCCAAATCACACACTATTCGTAAAAAATAAAACCATATTCCAAGTCTTCGCAAAAAGCTCTTCGATTTGGTATATATTTTTTACTTCGTTCCTTGCTAGAAATGGAAATTAAATTTTTTTTTGTTGTAAATTTCATTTTGGTCGTTCTAACATTGATGACAAAGAAAAAAGATGATAGAAAAACATTTGGGTCCTTATGACCTAGGGTTGTAAACGAGCCAAGCCGAACACTGGCATGCTCGAACTCGACTCGTTTATTTGACGAGCTTGAATTTTAAACTAGAGCTTGGCTCGTGAGTTCGATAATACTTTGCTTAATAATGCTCTTGTCGAAAGTTCAGTTCTTGAGCCCGATAATGCTCGGTTTGTGAGCTTGTTAAGAGCTCGGCAGAATTTTGAGCATAATTTCTAATCTTCTTCCATTCAAAAACCAATCTCATAAGAAATTAACAATTTTATCTCAATCTTACAATCACAATAAATTAATAAAATATCAACTCATGTCAACAAAATTCATTTCAATATCACATATTAAAAAAATTAAACAAAAAAATTAAATAAAAAAATGCAAGACAGATTTAAAAATAAGGAAAGAAGGAGCAAAACAAAGGGCTTTTATTCTAGCTGGCAATCTGTCCATTCTGTGATGATTCTTCTTCTAGCCAACGTTTGAAGGTGTGAAGGAGTAGAAAAAGAAGGTAATCTTTTGTTTAGGGTTTATGCTCATGGATATGATATGATTAGGGTTTTATTCTTATCTTCTTTGACTGATTGAGATAAAGGTTGAGCGCCGGCGGGCCGGCGAAAACGGTCGAAAAAGAGACATTAGTTAGGGTGGCATGGCTTGATTAGCGTTTAGGTTTCTTTCTTTTTTGAAATTTGAAGAACAACGCGAATAAAAAAGAAAAAAGGCAAAACGTGATTGGAATGAAGGTGAAGGAGATTATCTGATATCAGTGCGGTTGAAGGTAAAGGAGATGATCTGGGTGGGTAAGTCGAAAGAAAGGGAAAAGGGGAGGGGCTGAGAAAAATCAGGGTATATATATATATATATATATTTGTGTGTGTGTTGGGGGGAGTGAGTGGGTGTTCGTGAGTTATATGTAGGTAAATCTGGTAAGGTAATTCGGGCAATAATCGGGTAAAATTTTTTTTGCTCGAATTATCCGTTTTAGCTGAATTACAAAACGAAGTCGTTTTTGTGGCGTTGTGGCCAGTTTGTGTTGAAGCTTTTCTTCCTCTTTTGTTGTATGGTTTTATTACTTTATTTTCAATTAAACTATTACCAATTACTTGGAAAAAACAAATCATGATTCATCATCTCTAGGAATACAAGTTCACATAGTTTTGACTTCTTTGTCTTTTTTTTTTTTAAATAACTGCAATATTTATGTAAAAATTATATAATTGTAGTATTTATGGAAAGGCTGATAGTTTAGCTATGCAGCAGTTACAAGCAGCTTATGATGAATATGATGAAGAAGCAACCTTGTCTGTTTTTCGTCTGAAGTCTCTAAAGCAAGGATAATCTCTTGGTTGCATATTTGCATATTGCTTGTAATTGGAATTTAGTTGGCCATTTGTGAATTTTTAGGCAATATCTTGGTTTGATTATTGTGCAATGCATATGAAATGTTTCATGTTAGCTCTTATAATTCTGCAATTATATTAGAATTGATGATGAATTTGATTTTTTAATTTTTAATTCGGGTAAATTCGAGTAAATTCAGGTAATTTGGGCAAAACGAGTAATTTGGATAGAACTTCTAATTTGGGCAAACAGATAAACAAAAAAAAAATCAAAGATATACTAATTCGGGTAGGGATTGGGCAAAAATTACCCGAGCTTCCCTAAATGCTCACCCTTAGTTATATGAGAATTTTGTTAAAAGAAAAGGAAAACAACATATGAATGGCATCCAGTTAAATGATTGTATATCCAGTTGAAACTTTTATGCTCTACTTAGGATTGGTTGAATTAGTGAGATAATAATATGATACATCATATATTATCACAGTACTGCCTATTAGTATACAAACTCTGGCTGAGGCCATTGAGATTTTGATTTGAGATTAAGCAACTCGGCTACTTCATACAGACATACAGTTATACAGTTCATACAATTGCCTTATCCATGTATTTACCTATATGCTTAGTAGAGCTGCCTGAACATAAAGCTTAATAAATATGTCTTATCCTGCTTATTTTACTGATATCATGAAATGTTTTATAAATATTTTATTTATGTTTTTAAAGACTGTTGTTTTTAAATTATATTGCTTTTTAATAGTTGAAGTACTTACTTGGCATAATTTGCTCAAAGAGTTACATGTCTGAGTTGCATGTTATAAAGAAGTGGGGTCAATTACACAGAATGTACCTGAACTTTGGGCGTTATTTCACCAACGTACTAAAACTTCATTTTCTTACACAAAAATACCTGAACTTTCAAATTTTTTGCACAAAAATGATTTTAGCCCGTTTATAGGTTTCAGCCGGTAACAAGGCTGACGTGACAGATTCAATTTTACAAATTCATACCTATTCTTCTACTCTCTTTCCCCTTTAATCCAAATTGGACCTATTTAAAATTTTTCAAAAATATTTAGGGACTATTTCATAAATATCCCTTTCTCTTCTCCTCTTTTCCCTTCTCTTCTACTCGCCAAGACCGACCACCACTAACACCACTATCCCCGCCGCCACCACTCACTCCTCCGCCATAACCACTATCACAACCACCATAACCAGCAGCAAACAAACTAGAACCAATTCTCAGCAAAATGAAAAAAATTAATCAAACCAGAGCCGACATGCTTTATTTTGTGAAATTTTGAGTGTGGAAAGCAAAAAGTTGTTAAAATATCCTTTTCAATTCATGTCCTAACCCACTTTTTTAAAATTAATCTTTACAGCTTATGAAAGGAAAGGAATATATCTGATTCCAACGTTGATCATGTATTTCCATTTAGATTCTCTTTAAAGCTAGAAAGAGAGAGACCTTGTATAGGAACTTGAAATATGCAAATATTAAGCTGCAAAAAGTATTCGTGAAACTAAAATTTTTTGAAGAAATGGTCATAGTGAAAGAGAAATTACACTCCTTTACAGAAGAGCACCTTTCACCTGGAAATTAGCTATCGCAGATATAGACAAGCAGATATAGACAATAAGCCAACTTGAAAATAAATAAAAATAGTCTCCATTAAAACACAAGCTTTTTCCTTTCGAACTCCCCTCAAAAAGCTAAAATGGGTTCCTCTTAGTTAAATCAAGGCCTAAATAGTCGAGCTAGGACTCGTTCAAATCCTATCAAACCTCATCTTTGACAAAAACGCAGCCGTGGAGAACTCAGTTGGTGGTGGGTTTGGTCTGAGATAGAAGGGATTTGATCGTTGAAGCTATGAACCCTATCGATTCTGGTCTGCAGTGGAGAGTATAGATCTGGTCTGCGCTAGGGAGAGGGGGTTGGTGACTTGATTTGTGGCTATGAAAGCGCCAGCTTCGACGGCTGTGGATTGAAAGGGTAGAGGACTGGTGGCTTATGGTGGTTGAAGGCGTAGGCGGCGGTGGCTATGAAAGCGTCGGTGGTGGTGGCTTGTGGGTTTAGATAGGAAGATGAAGGTGTTTGATGATGAATAATAATAATAATAATATTGTTATTGTTATTATTATTTGTAAGAGGGGTAAATTTATCATATTGAAAGGGATATTTATGAAATAGTCTCTGAATGTTTTTGAAAAATTTTAAATAGGTCCAATTTAGATTAAAGGAGAGAGAGAGAGAGGAGAATAAGAGGTGTGAATTTATAAAATTGAATTTGCCACGTCAGCCTTGTTACCGGCTGAACCCTATAAACCGGCTAAAATCATTTTTGTGCAAAAAATTTGAAAGTTCAGGTATTTTTGTGTAAGAAAATGAAGTTTTGGTACGTTGGTGAAATAACCCCCAAAGTTCAGGTACATTCTGTGTAATTGACCCTAAAGAAGTGAAGTAGAAGCAGTAAAGTATTATTAGCTCAAGCTAGCTAGTAACAGTTATCATGTTTTGGGTAGTTATATAATGAATTAAATACAGTAATTCGGCATATATTCATCTTAATTAAGCTAGTCACTAGAAGTTTATATGTAAAATTAATTATTAGAATTTAGTTATGCATGAACTAGTAATAGCAGTTGTGAAATATATATTTGATTATTATACAGGATGATTGACTGTGATTGGGTTTGTTAATATGTTGTGATGGGTTGATGATGAGAAAGGATTGAATATTACAAATTTAGGTTTGGTCGACACTACTGAAAATACAGGTGAGGTTTAGTTGAAATTTTTGCAAAAATTTTATTATGGGAAAGGGATGCAAGATAGTAAACAAGTGTAACACTCTTTATGGACTTATTTAGATAAGCTTATAAAGAGCATTACACAAAAGCTGCTGTTAGAGTTTAAATTGAACATCAGAGGCTAGCCTAGAGACTGGGGAGCTCCACTAGCAACAAATTGCCGCCAATCCTTGCTAGAAGCAACCTCAAATCTTTAGATCAGTTTCGGCAGCCCGAAACTTTAATCGTCAAATTGACCAATTTCCAATGATGGAAAGGACGACCTGAGAGTAGAGATGGCAAAAGCTGACCCGACCTGCTAATAGTGGATTATGGTTGAGATTTTCGATCTGTTTAATTAAATGGGTTGACATACTTATTATTATTATTATTATAAATTAGACTAAATATTTGTACAATGTATCTAGCAACAATTTATCAAGAATTATATTACTAGTTATTATATTTTAAAATATTTTCTAATGAAATAATTAAAATGCTAGAATTGAGATATCGGAATCCGAAAAATATTTTAAAATATTTTCGACTAACTAGGGATGTCAAAATCTGGGTTGACCTGCTAACACGACACGAACCCGACCTGAAATTTAAACAGATCAGATTAGGATTGGAGAGTTTTTAACCCGAAACCTGTTTAACTCGAAAAATAGCAGATCAAGTTAACCCAACCCGACCTGTTTGCCACCCCTACCTGAGAGCATTTAAAATTCCGACCCTCGATAATTTGTTCCAAAAAGTTGCAGAAAGCATGGACTGTTGCTTGTGAAGTTCTGCTAAAGCTCTATATGCACTCTTAACACTGGAACGACCTTTAAAATCAAACTTCCAAGGTAGCTTGTCACCTAAAAATTCAAACGAATAGCCTATCATTCGTTGAACTCAAAGGAAGGTCTACGTTGAGTGACGTTCAAGTTGGTTTCACCGTACATGCTTCAGTAACTTTCAAGGTAAAACACTCAACATTTCAATTTTCCATTTTGCTCAATTTCTAAAAAGAAAAATTAAACAACAAAGTTGACGATAAATGTTGGGTTCAAAGTGGATGATTCCTCTTAACCTACAAAGTCTATGCCACTAATTACACGGAGACATTTAATGTTAGATGAGCCAAAGAGATTACAAAATTTTCATAAACCAATATATGAAATCCAGTTCTTTCTTCTTAATTAATTGAAATAAATAAATTTTTCTCAAATATAAGGCTACAAATTTGACATATAATTTTTCTTAACCTATTTAGGAAGTAACTTCTAGAATATTAAGAAAAAAGAAACACTATTTATAAATAATTTTAGGTCATACAAAAGATTTGATGATAGAGATATGTTTTGCGTCATAAACCGATCATATATTGAAGGTTGCATTACATATAATGTAAGCCTTATGTCATCCGATAATTCAAAACCTCCAAAATCAATGAAAGAAAGAAGTTTAGAAAAAAAAATCAATTCTAATAAAAAAATAATTGAAAAAAAAATACAAATTGAGATATAAAATTTAATTGGTTACAATTCGGTCTATCTTTTAAATTTTTTTATATATATAACATTTAATAATGCATGATTAATAATTTATATTAATAATAATAATATTTTTTTTAATTTAAATTTATTAATTAATAATAAAATATTTTATACTTTCTTCAATAAGTTATAGCATACTAGTAGTTAATTTATCATATTTATATTTCATATAATCATAGTATTTATTTTCATGTAATAATAATTATAATGATAATAATTTAAAAATAATGGAATAAAAATTACTAATATTTTTTTAAGAAAATTAATTTATAAACAATAGAAACTAGAGTAAATAATTAATAGTAAAATGTAACGAAGGTTAAATATGTAATTTGACAGAAATAACCTATTATTTAATTGAACAATAAAATCGTATGACGGAAATAAAATACAAGAACAAATAAGTCCATTCCAAAAAATATAGAGACAGAATAGTAGATTAAGTTAAAAATAAGGGATAAAAATGTAAGTTTACTATATTTTATTGTTTCATTTAAATATTAATTAAAGAAACAAACTTA
Organism: Croton laevigatus; assembly: GCA_949640765.1. NCBI lineage: Eukaryota > Viridiplantae > Streptophyta > Magnoliopsida > Malpighiales > Euphorbiaceae > Croton > Croton laevigatus. The sequence continues at coordinate 1,567 of CATIWJ010267156.1, read as the reverse complement.
GGCGACAGGTGAACATTAGAAATAATTTATTTCTAATGTTGCAGAGGTGTGCATCGGTCGGATTCGGTTTAAATCGAACCGAACCTGACCAATCCGAAAAGAGAAAATTTTTAATATTAACACCCGAACCGAACCTGTAAAACCGAACTCGTCGGTTCGGTTCGGTCGGTTTTCAGCAAAAATACAAGAAAATTTATCAATTTTTTTAGGTTCAACCCGAATTAATTTCTGATTTTTCTTAAAACGTAAAACCAAACCGAACAACCTAATTAAACCGAACCGAACACGTCGGGTCGGTTTGGGTTTTGCACACCCCTAGAAATAATAATTAAAATGAAAGAAAATCACATATTGCCATCAAGTAAAAACAAAAATACAGATTCATGAATGAAATAGTTCAAACGGGAAGATTGATGGATGACAACCTAAAATTAGGAATAAAGTTCTTTAACAACTCCATTGATATAACTTTTTAAATATTTCCCAGCTTGTAAGTACTGTTAAATGGAAAGGTACATCCAAATAAATAAATAAATAATTTTCATATTATGAGTTAGCCTAAGTCATATGTTTAAGGTCATCGTATTGTCATGCTGGTGTATGAACACATATTTACTCGTTTTTAAAATTGACCATTTGGTTTATTAGGTCCATAAAAAAAAAAAAAAGAGATTCGGATTCTAATTTAAAAATGTTCTCCTCCTTGCTTACCATCTCAACGCAACCAATATTCACCGTCACATGGATTATAATGATTTGCCCGGGGCGTGTGGAAACCACAATCTCGCAGGTCAAATGTTATAAATTTATATGCAATGAATATTAGTGCCAAGTTTATAATTTTGGTACTCTAATTTTTTGATAGTGAGTTATTATACACCCCTTCTTTTAATAAATGAACACCTCACACATTATAATCATAACCATAAAATACGATCGCGCTGGCAACTCAGATTTCTTTTCCCAAAAACCACCATACCTAATTCTTTTCTAAAAAACCTCTCTTCACCATACTCAAAAATCACTCTTCTCCTTCTTCTTCTTTAAGTCCCACTTTCTCTTCCAGAAAATTTTCAAATCTAAAATTATTCTTCTTCTTCTAATTAACATAATTTCAATTTTAGGAAGAAAATGTCACGTCAGATAACTATATGCCTTGTACCCAGAGGCGGACTTAGGATTTTTAATTTGGTGGGGCACTATATAAATACTAATGTCTCCATAATTTATTTAGGTCATAAAATAATTAATTATCAAAATAATATCAATTTAATTAATTTATTAAGCTTTTAGACTAAATTGAAAAACAAAATTAAGGTCAAGGGTCAATAATCTAAGGAAAATGGGGTCAAGGGACCTGGATGTAAAATTAAGGTCAAGGGTCAACAAGATTTTTCTGTCGGCCATATCTCCGTTTTCCGGCGACGAAACTTGGCAAATGAGGTACCGATCTCTTCGTATTGATGGTGGCTATCGTTTGGTGGTCTCAAAGTGGATGGAAAGTGCCTGGAATTTAAGAAAATGGAGGTGCAAACCTTTTTAATTTTACATGAAAATTTCATTTTTT
>CATIWJ010267125.1:0-19994 GCA_949640765.1 Croton laevigatus | reverse complement strand
TTGTTATGAAAGAAAATATAATAGCTATAAACCCCAAAAAGACCACTTGGCATATGGACTCTGCTATATTTTGTGCAACTGGTAGAATGACCCAAAAATAAAAAAATACACACAACTCAAAGATGCATTCAAGCTAATGATGCCCTCAGTTTTTCATAAACTCTACAATATCATAGTATGAAGTTTTTGCTGTAAACTCTAAAAAGCCAAAAAAAAAAAAAAAAACCTAAACCAACTGTTCTATACATCAACACCTCTTTAACTCTTAAATTAACTCTACAAAACCATAAACCCACTCAATTTCATGCAATAATAGACACATTAGAAAGCCAAATCATACATTTTTAGCCCCACATTGCAGTTTTTAATTGAAAAAAGAAGAATAGAAAACTAACCTCAATGAAAGTCTTCGGGTCCACTTCCTTTCTGTATCAACAACGACAAAACTCTTTGAAGCAATTAACAATTGCCCATCACCATCGAAGGGACCACCTCAAGATTCCCTTTGTCTGGATCGAAAGAAACAGCACTTCGAGGGAGAAGGGTAACCGAAGGAGAAGGGACAAAAAGTGGCAAAGACTGAAGGAAAATTGGGGAACAAAGTGTAAAATTGGGGATTTTCGCTAGCTGAGGTGTTTTAGGGTTTTTAATTTTTCCTTTCATTAGAAACGAAGCCGTTTCATTTAATTTAATTGGGTTTTTCCACCCTTCACGCGACTGCCCGTTATCATGTCATGCACGTGTCGTTTAAGCCGTGATAGAGGGTGCGAAGCTTTATATTTTAAATACTTTAGGGGACAAAAGATACAACTAGTTGTTTGAGGGACTAAAAGTCACAAACTAACATACTTTATGGGAGAAAAGATGTTATTGGCCTCAAAGTTGATTGTGCTTCAGGATTATAGATGCATGATACATAAGTATCTCAATTTTGTTATTCTGAAAAATCAAACAAAAATAATCATATTATAATTATTAAGAACAAAATAAAAATTCTTTTAAAAAATACAAAATAATAATTCTCATTTATTTTTTAAAACAAAAAAGACCTTATCTCTAAAAACCTAATATTTTTTTTGCCATCTTATGCATTTAGCAGGGATAAAAAATTTCCCACACCCAATATTCCAACTCCATTTCCAAGGGAATTTTGAATATAACATTTTTTTTCAATTTCAAGAAAATAAATAGCAATTAGTTTCATAATTAAGCTAATTACATATTTAAAAAAAAGAAAAAAAAAATAGAAATCCAAGAGTAGCCTTGCTAGAGTACAGAGTGATTCGTTAATATACCTAGCAAGAAACACCTCATCATCACCATCTTCTTGCCATATTTATAAATTATATACTCATGTGTGCATATGTGTGTGTATATACATGGTATATGATGTCTCCGAGGCTAAAAATGGAGACCAGCCTTGGCTATAGTTCACCTTAAAATGGCTAAGTAGTTGCTTATGAAGGACGACCTTGAAAATAAGAGAAAGAGCTATAGTGTTACCTTAGCAAACACTCTTAAGTCAGATGTGGGATCGTCCAATATTAAGAAAAGAGAATAGAAAGAGTAGAAGGACTAGAAAGATTACCTCTGAATAGTAGATTGTTACAGTATTTATAGTGGAGACTTAATGGTCGCTTATATACTAACTCCCCGTAATGATGATTGTAGATGTCAACTCACCGTAATGAGGACATTGATGTCAACTTCACCGTAATGATGACAGTAATATATAATTCGAAGCCCATATCTGTCAGAATATAGGTGGCGTGTCTTGCTATTCAAACTATGAGTAATGATTGCCGAAAGTATTGCCCGAAGTGACCTGAGGACAATCCCTAGAAGACCTATAGACATCGACTTGAACACTCATAATGCCAAACACCTTATGTCGACCTTGTGGATCCTTAATCATCTGACCCATGCTAAGATCAGTCTGGCGCTGATCCTTGGCTTTAGCCCAACCCATGTAAAGCTATCTGGTTCTATGGTTTGTCCCCAATGCTAACCTCTATGAGGACGATGTCATAAATATTTATGTGTATAAATATATGTGAAGAAGAAGAACAGTTGTAACAATCGTTTTGATTGAGGAAGAAATCAGAGCTAGAGAGGAAGATTTAAGAGTTGTACGTGGCGGAATGAGTGAGGAGATTTTGCAGGGTTGAATCTTTTGAAGATTGTGTGGATGTTGAGACGAGGTGGTTGAAATTGGGTGATGTATTGGAAGAAATTTTGATATATTAAGAATGAGAGACTTGAAACCGAACGAAAGTATCTGTAGATAAATATCGGGGATGCCGATCAAACCCAAAGACTTGGTAAAGGGAGCACATTGAGACTTGATAAAGAGAAAACTTACCACTGAATTACTTCTTGTCCTCTTAATAAATGGTATACTGTAAATTTACATCCTAAATATGCTATTTACTCAATATATTGTAAAATTACATCCTTAACATGCCATTTACTCAATGAATTGAGTTGTGATTCAAATACATGTCAAAAGAAAAAGGTATGCGCATAGATTTTTTGTTATTTGTATGAAGATTCCATGTTTCTTTGAATTATCAAAACAAAGAGCAAATATGAATGTGTTAAGCCCTCCACATGAATGCATTGCCAATCACCTTCCAACATCCCTATTTAAATTACATTATACCCGAAACAAAAAAATGTCACAGAGAACCATCTATTGTATAATTTGCAGGAGTTACATAAACAGATGCATCATACAAAATAATTCAGCTACTAAACTACTGATTCCATTTTGTTTCATGTCTCAAACTAAATACAAAGGAAGAATTCACACAACCCCAAATGCCGGAAAAAGACAAATTGTAGCTCTATTCACTATTGCCATTAATTGTACTTTTCACAAGAATTTGTAGAAGCTTCTTTCTGTTTGCCTGATTTCATATGTACATAGATATGGGGGAAAAGCCAGTATATGGACCTGCTTTTAGGGACTTTCCTTTCCGTCATACTTGTTCGTTTCCTTTGAGGATGTTGTACTTGCAGAGAGGGCATGTAGCATTCATCTTCAGCCATTTAACAATACATGTTGAGTGGAAATGATGGTTGCAGGGTAGTGTATGCAGCTCCGATCCGTCCTCGTATGGGCAGAGACATATACAGCATTCCTAACAAAACAAATAAAAGTAGATGTCAGAAAAAAGATAAAAAAAAAAAAGCGCAAAGACAATCCAAAACCATTCCTCCAAATAAATTGGAATATCTAATCCTGGAAACAAGCTAATAATGAACCTTCCTTACACATAATAGCCACCTGAAAGAAGTCTGAACTTATTCACTCCTTGCTCCTAATAAGAAGAGACACAATGTCCACAAAATCTTGTGTTTTGATCAGTTCTTCAATTTTGGCCAATTTATCAATTTTGCAGTCTATAAACTATAAACTTCAATGTGTTCTAATCATAACCTCCACTTGCAAATTCACCACTAGGCGTTAAATATTGAGAAAGAACCTAGTTAGGGTAACTCGGATGCATATTACTAATATACCTTACACTAGAGTAAACACTGCAACTTGTGCTTCTCATGATGTCTAATTATATAATAATGCCCCAATTAAATTATATTCTAGGAATGGAACATTAACTTACAGCATCTTCTGGTAATAGAACACGTTCATTTGCCAAGTATCCACTGCTCATTTCTATGGGAACCATTTTCCCTGCCCCAAAACTGGGCTTTTCATCACTGTCCATCACTTGAAATCTGTACTTTGGGAGAATGCTAAGATCTGCTTCAGATGCACCTTCCTACGAAATCATATATAAAAAAGATGCAACAGCAACAGTATAATAAGCTAAATTATTCACACAACAAAAATAACAAGATTTCAGTTTGTTCAGATTCCTTCTAACCCTAAAGAAATAATGCCTTTTCATACCTGCCCTGCAACAGCATAGAGAATCGCTATGATGCATGGTAAGCAGCAACATAGAGCGATCCCAATCAAACATGCCAAGACAACACAAAAGATCGCAAAGAACACATCAAATGCGAGAAATACCACAGCCAGCCTGCATGGATTCAAAATTAGGGAAATAATAGTTTAACTCATCATATTGCTTCTAATAAATCAGAGTAAAACAAATATCCTTCATATACTACTTGTGACCCATCCTCTCTCTTTTGTAGAACAGAACTCAGGCAGCCTACCCCTCATCCCTATCTCACTTCATCAAAATTCGTCATTTTGTAAATAAAAGAAAGAAGAGGAAGTTGGAAATTGAGTAGGAAAACTGTGGCAACCTGAACCAAACATTCAAGTAATATTTGCATTTTAAAATAAAAATCTAACGAAACACTCATTCCTTTTGTGTACTTTCACATGACGGTGATGATCACTCTCATACACACATATAAAAGAAGAGTACGTAGCAAGAAACTTAAAAAATAAGTGCAGAAAGCATACCAGTATAAGCGCGGAGCATTTTCCAAAAGGTAGTCCCCACCAGAAACTACCCAATAAAAGCCAAGTATCCACCACAGAAATGATGCCATCGTGTTCACCGATTCACATCTTTTAGTGACACTGAGCCATGAAAAACAAAATTTCTGAACATGAAGACCATATATACTTTTTAATGAACTAAGTAACAACTATGGATAACGAGTTATACACATGAAAAGGAAAATCGATGTTCTTTAGAATCCTTTTTCAGTAATTATGATAAGGATCAAGAAGCCTAAAAAAACTTACACAGAAAAAGCAGAAAAGCAAAAATGGAAGCAGCCTACAGGAATACAAGCATTTCATAGCATTTTGACCAACAGCAGTTCCCAGTTCAAAGACATGTCGATTGCAATAAGTTCTTACACCTAAAATACTGCAATCCACCCTCTGACTTGGTCAGGTCAACCGTGATAGAATTGAAAGAAAATTAGCACTCCAATCAAAAAGAGAGAAAATTCTTCCCTTTATCCATTTATAATCTTTAGAATTATTAACTCTGACACAGGTACAACCCCCCAACTAATTCGGTGCTGGGTTAGTGTTTGGCCCAATGAAGAAATTGCCTTTGACAAGAATAGCAACCATAAAGCTTAAATTTTCAGGTTTAAGGGTTAATTTGATCAAAGTTTCTAAGCTAGAATAAGTAAAATTCTACATTTAAAAGCAGAAAGTCGAAACATTGAACTAACTAAGGCAGGAAAAGGATAAGTCAAATTGAAAGCGAAATAAGTCACCTTGAAGAGTCAGAGAAGGAATTGGAATCGCTATCAGCAGTATCCTCATCTTCACTATCAAAATTTCCTCCATCAGTTTCTTCCTGCCGGTGTTGCCTCTCATCATTTCTCACTCTCCGACCATTCCTTCTCCTATACTCTAACCACACCAACACCACATGCACGAAGCACTGCAGAGCATATCCGCAGATCCATATCCTCACCGGTGTATTCGGCTTCTCGTCCACCGTCAGTATCAGCATAGTTATCGAAACCACCACAAACGCCGTGTTCCACAACATGTCCAGCGCCACCACAGGCTTCGAATACCCCCAGTCGGCACGTCGTTCCTCCAGCTCACGAGCCGCCGTCTCTCGAACGAGCATGGAAGGGCCACGGCGGCCAGTGGCGCGGCCTAGAAGGGCGGCCAGGGAGGTCGGGCGAACGGAAGAGGGTTCTTGACGATGATGAAGCAGCGGCGCGTGAGAGTCACTCTCCGCCGAATGGGCGGTCGATTGCGTTGACATTGGAGGAGGGGGAAAGATTGGGGAAGAAAAAGGGCAGGGATTTTAGGGTTAGACAGGGAAGTGCATAGTTTTGATGCGAATTTTGGGTGGAAATGAGGTGTTTTCTATTTTTATTTTTCTAATGTTTCAAGGTTTCGTTAGAAACTTAGAATTTAGATACTTTGAATGGTAGCTGTCTAAAACATCAAATTGTTTGTGTGTGAGTTTTTTTTTTTTTTCTCCTTATTGGCCAATCATTATTTAGTTTAGTTTAGTTTAGTCCAAGTTATTTTCAAATTTTTACAAGTTTATTATCTATACTATAATTTCTTCCTTATAAAATCTATAATTTCTTCAGTTTAAGACATTATTTTTACATTTAAAAATTAATAAATTTGAAGAACAAACAATAATAGTAATATTAATAATGTGTTGGCAAAACTTGCAATTTGAATAACTTTTTTTTTAGTTTAATTTGAATAAATGTTAGAAATTATAATAACTGTTTATAAATATTAAAATTACTTTGTCAAACACATTCTAAATTCTAAATATAAAGGATAAAAAAAATTATCAACTATTCAAAACTGTTTTAATAATTTTTTTAAAATAATAATAATATTATTTTTTAAGGATTAATATTAATTTTTTTAGTCATTATTGGAATTAATAATTCATAAAAAATTTTATATTAATTTAAATACGACGTTATTATTTATTATAAATAATGAAAACATAATATTTTGATTACTAATTTTAAATGCTAAACAAAACTCGTTATAGAACATGAATAAAGGATAAAAAATTAGATATTTTAGAATAGAAAATGCATTTTTAAATGAAAATATATATATATATATAAGAGCTCAAATGTCAAAAAACCTAACAAAGTAAACAAAAAAATCTGGATTTTTTTTTACGGTAAAGGCAGGTAAATTGAATTGTAATGAAATGGAGGGATATGATATGATGGTTAAATTAAAGGTTAGGTATGGTAATCATTCGTTCTTGATGGTGCTGTTTGACTTTTAGTTGGGATGCTTATTGAGCGCCAATTTTTACCAAAGTAACCTTATTTGGTTGACAGGTAACTCGTAATCTGTTGTGTTTTGCAGTAGTTGATCATAATTTGTAGATAGAGTTGGACCAAATGCGGTCTGACAAAAACTTACTTTTATGGGAAACAATCACTTTTCAAAGAAATAAATGTGTAATAATATATCACATACAAACAAATTATTAATCAAAGAAAAACTATTGAGCTTGTATAATTTTATAGTCTGCAGTGGGTATATTATAAATAAGCTAGCCTCTAGATTAATTATATAAATACCATATAGTATAGGGACTGTAACTTACTAACTTCTATTCTTATTTTCTATTGCAATAATTGAATAAAAACAGTTGATAAATCCGGCAACCAGGTCAGTTGGTGAGCACTTCAATCTCGAAAATATTCTTTGAGCCAATGTCTTTTTTTCTCTAGCGTACAGATCATCAAACGGATTTGAATTTGAATACTTTGCGATTGATAAAAAAAAAAGAGAAGAGTTAATATATAATGTGAATTTAGAGTTACCATTGTCAATATTAATTATTAATATTCTTTTTTTTATTAACCACGAAGTATCATGGACGAGTCCTAACTATAAACGGTATTTTTAAGCCATAGTCATATTCAGATTAATTCCCATTTGAGCCGGATAGAAGACAAAGCTCTGTTTCCAAGTTTTAAACGGTTGCACAGAGGGTTTGAACTCACGATTTCACTTTAAGTCAGGAAAGCCCTTTACCAACTTATATAAACTTGTGATTATAATAAAATGATTATTGGTAAAAGAAAATGTTAAAACGATAGCCCACATCAAATCATTTTAAAGTTAAAGTTTAAATCTAATCATTCCGTTTATGATTTGAGAAATTATACAAATCAAGAGCTCTTCCTATTCCATCACCGTTCCAGTCGCTAGGCAATTCCAAATTTTCAGTCGTCATCTTCTTCAAAACTAATGACACTTTTCACTGCAAAACTCACATCTATTGATGATCTCATATTTGGTCACTACATATACTCATGATATCTAATCAACGTAGACCCCCATTTTTTGGATAGGCTTTTCCCCTTTCATTCATATTTGAAGTATACATTGGTAAAATTTGCCGGCACTAGACAGTCTGCATTTGCAACAATGAAACTGTAAATTTTAAAAAGTTCATAGAAATAGTAATAGCAAAACTTGCCAAGAATTCTTAATTGGGACTTGGGAAGAGAGGACCCATATCTGGTATTTTGAGTATTTTGAAGGATAGAACATATAATTAACTTGTGCAACTTATCTGGAACTAGAAGTCCACTGTAATTATTGTTTTCACATGAAATCTCTTCTTTCATTTAATTGTTACTTTTCTCTGTTACCGTATAGTTTTCACAAGAAAGCTTGTTTTTTTTGTTCTCAAGCGAAAATAACATAACGGCCAACTGACAGTTAAAGTAACTGAAGCACAGACAAAAAGAAGATGAAAGAATACAAGTTTACGGAACATACACGAAAGATCCTAGTTTGTCTATGATCACCAAAACTGTCCCCACCTTGTCTCTCACATTTTTTTTTTCAACATCTGGCTTCTTCAAGAGGATACTGAAAGAAACTGCACCTGATGCATTAACGTGGCAAAATTGCACAACTAAAACATATGAGTCCATGTTTTAAAGAACTCTTTTTTATAATATATATGAACCAAAACATGAGCAGAGTTTGATGCTACAGTGCTCAGCAAAAGTTCGTAGCATCCTTTGAAATGTCTTTGTTCAATCTTCATTGTTTGTCCTTTTATCATTGATACTAGGAACTTCTCTGGCTCACACGCAATTTGCACAAATCATACAACCTCAGTGCCATACAAATATCTCATGTAATAAATAGATGTACCTATGGAAATAAATGGAGTTAAATATCAATTATTAGCAGAGAAATAAAAGTAATAAAAGCAAAAAGATGTAAGATATCCTCTCTCGTATGTAGATCTAACCGTCCAAGGAAACATGTCCTGTCTTATTCATCTGGTCTTTCATCGTCTGGAAGCATCAATTTTCAATCCATACGAACTCAAGAGCAGATGATTGCTGTAGTAGATAATGATGTCAATAAACAGATCAACAACGATAGAAAATATACACTTCAAACCCTTGACTGTCATCACAACCATTTCTGGAAAGCTGTCAAACATTGGACTGCAAGCATCTCATATGTCAAATCAAAGAGCCAGATGAATTACCGAGGTTTAGAATTACCGAGATTCAGTAACCTGTTGATTCTTTGGCATATACATTTCAACAAAAATTTTTTGGAAGTAATTGGATATGCTTCACAGCAGCATGGTTTCAGTCAGTAATCTGATTGAATTTTTGAATGGTCAAATATCGCTTTTCCATGGTCCTAATTATCTCCCACGCAAATTTTTCCTCTGCAAAAGACCAAGAGCAGCAAAAATACACTACTGCGGATTTACTTTGAGGACAATCCATTTTTGTTCTGTAAGGGCATTCATCCTTCAAACATCTAGAAACACAGAATGACTCTACTTGAAGATGTTCGCCAAGGTTTTGGATATTATTTCCAGGAAAATCAGCAGTTAGTGCCTTGAAAAGTTGTTGTAGCCAACAGCATTTCTCAGAGATGTCAATTATTTCATTTGCCGAGGTTAGATCTCTTCTGACCTCATCTAAATTGTCAACATACACAGGACAGCAATAAGCAAACCGAATGTCATGCTGTTTTTCTCCCAACATTAGCAGCAGCTCATCTTGGTGCATAATCCTTGCTTTCTTGCCTTTTTCCATTACCAAAATTCCATTAGCAACTCGTTCATCAATTACCTGAAGCAGCAATGTACTCTGAGATCCAACATCTGATGTATCTTCAGTACTTTTGTTTAAGAATCTGAAATTAGGACTCAAGCAACTTTGGATGAACATATCTGAGGCATGTGCTTTAACATAGACGGTAGAAGGAATGTGCACAGTATCGGAATTTGCAGGGACATAAGATGGGATGCCCATTTCTGACTGAATTCTTTCCTTAAGGGAAGCCATCTTCGGTTTTTCACCATGTACTAGTATCACATGCTTAGGAGAGAGAAATTTAACAAGATCCATAATCCCTTTGGCATCTGTATGAGGGCTGAAAGATAATTGATGAATCTGGAAATATAAAAGATCAGAGCAGAGCAGCAATGATAGAGATCATAAAATAGAATAGAACAATTACGACGAAAAAATTTTTCTGCTGTCCTGCTCATGCATGTGCATATTGCATGTAGGCACATGCATAAGTAGAGGACGCAATCTCATCCCATTTGATATGAAAATTGGTAGCCACCAAAAAGTCAGATGAAAATGTAGCAATCCATGATAATTAAAACTAGCAGTAACACTGATGAAACAGAGTTAGGAGAGGAATAAGCACCTGGCATCGCACTTCAATTTGGGTGTCCTTGTCCAAATTAATTTTAGTGGGTTTACCAGACATCAATTTATGACCTATGGTTCCAGCAACACAATATCTGGCAAAGAAAAGAAACAACAGTGAATTTTTTCTATGATTCCTGCAAAAGTGATAAAGCGACATTTTCAGGAATAAAAAGGTACCCTAGACATATAATAACAGAATTGATGAATTCTTAACCACAGTTAATCAAATAATGTTGTATTCAATGGAAAACCCGTGAAGTGCATCAACATGTGTTCTCATATGCTGCGATTAGAAACAATTTGAATAATTAAAAACAAAAAAGGAAAAAGAGAACAACTATTTCATCGCATAATATGTACAGGTATTTGACCAAAAGTCTCAGTTGCTTCTCTCTGATCCCAAAGCTAAAGAGCAATTAAAAGACAAGTTAAATAGTGAATATGAGATGCTTATTAGGTCATGCATGAAAAAGAATCTTAAAATCCCATATTGGATTTTTCTTTGGTAGCATTGTGTTTCCACTACTGACACTAATAGGTTCCAAATGATAGAAGGTCATTACCCAGGCAAAGTCACAAGATTGATCTCAGAAGGTGCCCAATGCTTAAAAACCTCAAGTGAGAAACCACCACTAATCATCCCAGGTGTAGCAAAGAGAACACAAGGCCCAGGAGCATCTATTAGAGTACGGTCAAAACTATGAACTGCAACATCCAATCCAACAAATGAGAGAGATAGACAGAAATTATTAAATAATAGCTGAAAAAAAAATAAAAAGAACAGCATCAAGCAACCAGTCATATTTCATTAGACATATAGCATTGAGGACAGCTTAGTATCGTTTAAATCTCTCATATTTTCATTACCTTCATGTAAGGGAAAAAAATGATAATTCTCTAATTGAAATCTAAATAGCTTTTGTATTCATTTTAATTTCCAGAGCAAGAGGAATCATTTAATTACAAGCAATGACTCTTATTTTCCCATGATGTTATGTAAATAAAATGATAGTTCTCTAACTGAAATCTAAATAGCTTCTTGAATTCAGATTTTAAATTTGTGGAGCAAGAGGAATTATCTAAAAATATGGAATAAAAAGTCCAACCGCCCTTACATTCCAAAGCACTACAAGTAGTGACTCGTGTTTCACATGATATTATGCAAGAGAGAAAATATCTATATTTCGTAACAAACATTACTACTGTTTGATGCTAAGAATATCAGAATGGAGTACCATTTTTAAACTCAAACGCATTATGTGTAGTATATGTTTCTTTGACCTTTTGGCTGGTCCAACCAATAAGCATTTTGTAGTACATATTAGCTTGAATTGTCAAACCTGGAAAAGAATATCATAGTTACAAGCATGAGAGTCATACCCCTATAAAAAGAAAGAGCATGAGAATAACTAGGAACATAGACAAACAACCAACAAATAAGCTGTCAACAAGCAACTAATTTGTCAGTTGCACTCCTAAATGAACTGAAACCTTTAAGATGTTTATTGAGATAGGAACTTGCTTGGAAAATGGAATCACATGGTCTAACATGTGATAAGGACCCAAAAACTAGTCCAAATACATTTTGTAATCTCTACAAAGGCTGCCCTATAGTCATACACACAAGGTAGTCTACTCGTTTTTGCAGTAACTATAATCTGCTCTCTCAGTCCCAAATAGAAATGATAAAAAATCCAACATAACAATCTGTAAAATGATGTCCATTTGCATACAGTAAGTATACTAGCTCCATATCAAAGTGTTTATTCTCTTTACAGAGATCAAATTCTAAGGAGACAGCAAATAATGCTTTGGAACCTCCTAATTAAATGATAATTTCAATATCAACCCCATAATTCTAACTTTCTAATGTAAAGAGGAAACAAAGTGCAATTTACAATGAGAAGGATTTTAGATAATAATAATAAGTTACTAAAGAATGAATGATAAGAGGGTATTTGATAATTAGAGGTACAATATTTAACCAACACAAATTATACCTGCTGAGAAGTATATTGGAACCTTCAGATTCATGCGCTCCCAGTAATCATCCAACAATATGCAAAGTTCCTGATTGAAAATTGATAAGACAGTCGAAACAAGACAGAATAAATGAAATCAAGGCATATCATATGCAGATGCAATGATCCATATCAGCAGAGTTCATCATGATGCATGCACAGGTCAAACTACAGATCATTCCTCCCTTGGATAGGCAAACTAACATCAAGTTAAGCAGATTTTGAAAGTCAAATATCCAAGTTTAGAGTATGATAAATTACAAAAACAGCACTTGCCTCATTATTGGAGTTTTACCACTTAAAAAAGTTTGGTTAGCAATGCCCCATTATAAGAGTTCAGTTTTTACCAATTACTGTACCGAACTGGAAAAAAAATTGGTAATTGGTAGCGGTAGCAATAACTGCCAGTCAAAATTTCGGTAAAACAAATGTACCGATTTACCGACATGTACTACCCTACAAACAATGTTGTTTTATGATACCTAAACAAAAACCCAACCTAAACAACTAATAGCACTCTCAGCCCGCTGCACCCTCTCTTCTTCCTCAGTTTCTTGTTTCTTTAACTGCAGATTGTGCTACTGCAGCACTGCTAGCAGCAGCAATGGCTACATCTTTGTATTTATTTGGCTATTTGTTTAATTGCATTATTATTTTTATTATTCTGATTTGAATTAATCTTGCTTCTTGCATAGGAAAGCAAAAGTAGTAGAAAGTAGATAAATGTGTATGGCTAATTGAAAATTCGAGTAAAAAATGTTGGAAAATCTGTTTGTCTCTTTTAATTTATATAAGGTTCAGAGGAGATAAAAGATAAAATGCATTGCTGGTATTTTTTTTTTCATCTGAAAAATTCGGTACTTTTGTTACCAAACTGTAAAATATGTTCGGTACTCGGTAAGTCAGTAAAAAGTAATCAGTAACCAAAATATTTCGGTTCAGTAAATGGTAGGAGCAGAAAACACTTTTGGTTCGGTAACCCATTACCGAATGCTCACCCCTGTAACATGGATAAAAAAGACTATGCAGGAGTTCCTTAAGAAATGTTGACGTTCCTAAAATTCTCATATACAATTAGAATCTCTCCAAATAATGTAAAAATTGCAAAATTCTTCGAGGAGATACAAGAATGATAATTAGGTCTTGAATTCAATGGTTTTGGCTACGTTTCCAGTAATACAACCAATGTGCCTAGAGAAGTGTTATTTAAGTAAAGTTATATTCAAGTGGCAAAAATAGCTATCTTGATGAATACCTGAGCTCTTCCAAGTGCAAATGTAGGAATAAGCACCTTTCCACCACCAGCAACGCATTTATGAACCTACATTAATTGGATTTCCAAAATATCACAGCCAGCATTTCAAGGAGTATTTACATCTTACTTTTATCTATATCTACACTACACTACACATGCTCTATAGATATGTAGTTCTAATCGCATTCTTATAGGTGTTAGAAGAAATGCTTCAAATTCAGTTAATAATGACATGACACACTGAAGGAGATCACCCCTATCCTGAAGTGATAACGTAGGCAAATGAAATGAAAATCATTATTTAGTAGATACATATTGTCTTTCATCCAAGCTGTGTTGAAGGGATATCCATACAATTAAGTTGATGAAGCATCCTCCTAACCAAACTGAGTATAGTAGTCATGAATCCGACCATCGCTGAGAATTCCCTTTCTTGTTGAAGGTATTCAAAGCATGAAATGAAAAGGGTACATAAACCATAGTGATTTATTTATAAATGATGGTATATGTGTATTTTCGGTAAGCATATAACAAAGGGTAAAATAAGCGGAGAGATTTTTTCCTTTTGGAATGGACGGAGAGATAAAAAGGATCTATTAATGATTTAGGAAAACATAAAAGATTGAGAAACTGATGCATGATAGAGATTGACAGCTCATGTACATACAACTTTAAGAAATTCCCTCTCCCGTGCATATTTTGAATCCCTAACAGTCGTTGCATATGTAGACCTGTGAGAAAAATTTAAAAGATGAGATAGTGGGGAAAAAAAAATTGGAAGAAACCTAGTTTTGTAAGGGGAACAGAAAACTACCAAAGCAGGACAGATTTTATGTGCTATGACAAGAAATTGGAGTAGCTCAAACAAGAAATATTGTGTAATTATGAAAACGATGATGTTTCATCACATAAATTTACAATTTACTTCCCAAAACCCAAGTAAAAAGTAACTGGAGAGAGACAATTTGGCATACTCATGCAAAAGTAAAGAGGAACAGCTAGTCCTAATAGAGATTATTTGCCAAAGACAGAATAGTTTGCCAACTTAATGTCATGAAGCACAAAACCAGAAAGAAAACTGTCCCAGGGGCTGAAAACATTTCCCTCAGTATCACAAAAACTCTTCATCAATTTTTGGTAGTCCTAAAGGTTTCTTCCAAAAAATAGTGACACGAAGCTTCTGCCATTTCATGAATTATACACAGTAACAAACCAAAGCAAAAAATTGAAAAATTTAATTGGCATGAGTAGTCTTTGTAGCCCATTCACTTGTGAACTTGCAATTGGCAAGCTAACATTCCACAATTACACCAAAAAAATTGGTAGTAGAGAGTATAATTTTAAAAATACACATCTCCTCTCATAAACAAAGAAACAAAGAAAAGTGCTAAACTCAATAGGTAAAATACAAATGAGAGTCAAATTTTAATTAGGATTTAGGAGGTAAGAGAATACTGATAAGAGAGAACAAAAAGATAAAATATCAGCCAAAAACTATTTTAAGGTTAGGAAAATAGACTACCAACAATTTTTTTTAATTTCTCAGTCTGCCCCTAAATTAATATTACAGCATTTTTTATAGCCTTAAACTTGAAGCCTACCAGAATAAGGTCTTGAAATCAAATCAATGGAATTAGGACTTCTATAAATAAAGCCAGCATAATTATAAATAAAAGATTAGTAATTACAACATAATTAAATTAAGTCTTGACCTTTCTAAATCAAACTAAAGCCATTCCTCACCTCACCTTAGTTCAACATCCAAATTTAGAACCACATGATAGATAAAAACATACCAGTAGCAGTGAGGTACCAAAAAAAAAGTGCATATAAATATCTATGCTGCACATATTTTTCACATACTCTGTTATGAGAAGGTCTAGTTCCAGACGATCAATTTGAGCTGCTCCAAGATGTCTATCTGGTGTCATATTATAATCTCCAGTGTACACCATTGCAGAGTCTCCCACCTTTGCATAAAACATTGCAGCTCCAAGAACCTTGAATATAAAACAAAAGATGAAAAAGCAACAAATGTAAACATCCAAAAAACTAGACCCATAAACAAAATATGGTTCTTTCCAGAATGCCTACTGATTGTGAACTGAATAACATCCCCCGCCCGGGGGGCACTCTCTCAATTATGTAAAGAAATTAGAGTTACAGGATTCGCTCCTACCCCCATGGACTGCGAATTGGTGCGATTGTACCAATTCATGGTACATTAACGTACAAGGGATCCCTAACTTAAATGTCTTTAAGTTCTAGAGACAGAATTGGACAGCAGGATGGGTTTAAAGGAAGTGCTAGAGATGTCTAGTTTATACTAGACTACTAGTTATTTGTTATTAAAATTAGAATTGGACATGGAGTTTAGGTAAAGGGGAATGTATATATATATATCTCTTCTAAGGTGCATATTGCACACCTACCCTGTTCCGCGACCCAACCGTACCACGAATTAGGAAAACATTTTTTCGAAAAATACACCAAATACTTTTCACCTTAATTTCACGGTTGATCTTGATCCTCTGAACCAACTAATCAAGAAGTTTTTTCTTGACATACAAAGAATTTACGTCGATGAGGAGCAAATCTACAAAACTCAAGCTTGCAATCTCAAAATTGAATAATATCACCAATCCTAGATGGGAATTAAATTTGTTTCCCATAATTTTTCAAGATATGTTATTGATCTCCTAGAAATATTCACCAAGTATTTCTTTAATTTTACTCAGATGAAATATATAAGCTACCCAACTCAATTAATAGATAAACATTAATTAAGCTAGACAATTACAGAAAAAATGACTTACTACCAAACCTTAGATTAGATCAAAACTATTTTAGCTAAGAAAATGCGTGTAGTTTGATTTTAGGGATAAGCCAATCAGTCATATGTTCCAGAAACATTGAAATTAGGTGGAAAATGTCTTACATGACCTGCATAGTAGGCTCGGATCTGAAGCTCTTTATCTACCTGCACGCTCTGCTTCAGGTCCACAGCTATAACTGTATCCCAAATCAAATGAGCAAAGCTCAAAACATTGAAGTTGGAATTAATTAGCCAGAAAGTACAGCATTTTGATTGATGAAAACTTCCTCTGAATTTACTTCTCTTCATAAAAGTTAAGACCATAATAATTCATGATTCTCAGGTTCTACTCTCAATTATGTAGACAGAAGCAATCAGATATTTTCTTATAAAGAATTAGAAGATCAACAAGTTCAATGCTCCTGCATCTACACAACAATATGAGGTCCACTCCAAACAGACCCCCAAAAGTTGTAAAACTGTAAAATTAAGAACAAGTTCCATACCAATAGCAATTTTAAATCTCATTTGTGACAAAACAGGCAGCATATGAGAATCAGATACAACATCTCACAGCCAATTCTTTAATTTTCCTGTCCTAAACCAAGTGTAAACAATTAACTGAGCATAAAAAGCATTTCATAGGAATAAATGAAACGTTGAGTACCTTTCTTCATGCATGCTGAAATATGATCAGATGTAAATTGCTCTTCCTCCCCCCTTCTATCAACCATTACTTTTCGATAATCCTCCAACATCAAAGGAGCCAATGCCTTTGTTGGATACTGCAGTAGAACAATGCCACCAAGGAAATCAAGTACAAGTTCCAAGAAGGCTACCATAGGAGTCCAAAAAACTTAATGAACTAAAATTGATAAGATGAAATGAACATATCTAATCATAAAAATACATTTTTCTCGTTTCCACGCAGGAATACGAAAAATTAAATCTTTATGAGCACCAAAACAGTTTCGAAAAAGAACCCAAGCAAGGCAACATTGCAATATCTTTTCCAAAAAAAAAAAGTTACAAATAAGTATGATCAAAGGCTTAAACAACAAATAAAATAAATTCCAGAAACAACAACCAATAAAAACTCAAGAAAATAAAATTTTAATCGACAGAAACTTTGACAGAAGCATTTCATCGAACATGTTACAAACATTACCGTCATATAAACAGGTCCACTGTAACCACAAACTTCAGTGAAGTAAGGAAGAGCACCAACATGGTCCAAATGACTGCATCATTTAAACTGGACATCAAAAATGATATGTAGAGGGGTAAAAAAAAGCAGCAGCTCTGAATGGGCCAAAAAAAAAAAAGATTATGCTTACAAGTGGGTGATTATAACACAATCAAGGGCGGTGTCAAAATCTCCGGTCTTAGAGATAAGAGAGAAATCAGGATAACGACGGTGATCATCATAGCCCATATGCATCCCACAATCGAACATTATTCTTTTACCGTTGATTGAAACTACAACGCAGCTTTTCCCAACCTCCTGCCCAGCACCTTCGAAGCAATACTTAGAAAACATGTGTAAGTAAACCTTAATTAAAGAAGTGAAGTACAGAGAGGAAGGAAAGAGATAAATACCGAGAACGAGGCATTCTATAGTCATGGCGGCAGTACGAGTAGTAAATGTGAACTGGCAAGTTCGTTACTTCCTCGCGCGCTGAAGAGAGGTTTCGAATTTAAATTTAGAGAAAGATAAGAATTAGGTTAGGATGATTAAGAAATAGCAATATGAGTGGGCCTAGTATTCGTTTTGCGCCAGAAGATGTTGACAGGTAATTATATTTTGCTCGAATGTGAGCAGAAGACGCAAAGGTAAAGACGGGGAGGAAGGAAACACAGTGAATGAGTAAAACGCACCGTTTGACTAGCTAACCCTGTTTGAAATTACAATTATTTTGCTGAAAAATTCTATTTTGTTCCTTTATTTTTTAAATAGATTTTTTTTATTCGTATATTTTAATTTTACTGTACTAATTCATTCTTTTATTAAAACAACAAAATATATTTTCAATAATTCTCAAACTAATTATTTAATTAATTTTACTACACCATATAAATATTCGTAATTTTTCAACAACTCCTTAGTTTATAAAAAATTTATGATGAAAAGATACTAATCTTTTTGTAATAAACAATAATTCATAAATTTAATAATGTTAATTAAATAATTGACCATAAAATTATTTTAAAAAAAATAGGATGTTATTTTAATAAAATGACAAATTAGTCTAATAAAATTAAAATATAGAAACAAAAGAATCTGTTTTTAAAATTAGAGTCACAAAACATTAAAAAATTTCAAAGATAATTTTGTAATTTGTCTTTTTTTTTTAAATTAAAGTGTGGCATAAGAAAATAATAAAACAATGTCTAACCATCATTTTACAATATGTTTGGATGGGCGGGATGAGGGAAAACTATTCAAAGGCTAGGGAATGGTATGGAGGGAGAGTGGTAAGAAGGAATAGATTAAAAAAATTGTTAACAATCATCAAGATTAATTGCTGGAAAGATAAAGATAAAAATAAGTTATTTGAAACGAGTGTGTTGTGCATCTCTTATTTATCTGCAAACTAGTTGTGTAAAAAAAGACCCTTTTTTGAGTTTTGAGAGGTAAAAGGCAATGTTTACTTCTCCTATGCATTTTGCTTAAAAATTGGTCAAACTTGTTTTGGCCCAAAGCTACTTAAAAGTAGCCTCTCAAAAAGCCACCTCGAGCTGCTTCTAGTTTGTTTAAAGTATAATTTGCACATTCTCAAAATATATTTTTGTACCTTAATAAGTTTATGATTTATTTTCTTTTTCAGAAGTTGTTTATCAACCAGGTTAATCAAATAGATTAGTTGTTTTTATACAACCCAACTAAACAAGCATCAGCCATCAAGCTCATTTTAAGTTGCTTTTTTTTGGGAACAATAGTAAATATATAGCACTAATTTTTTTTCAAAAAATAACTAAATAACGTTTTTTATATATATACCCAAAATAAATATACATATATATATATATATGTTATTTAGTTACTTTTTAAAAACTAATGCTATTTATTTCTTATAAAAGATAAAAAAAATTATATTTATTTGATTGGATTTCTTTCTTGGCAAAAGTTATTTTTAATTAGTTTGATTGGTGAATAGAGGAAGCAGTACATATCCTCACATCCAAATAGAACAAGTCTTTAAAGTTGGTTTCCTACAAAACAAAAACATTGATGAAAACCAAGTTAATGAGGGCAAATTCATATGAAACTCAAAAATAACATCACAACCACAGAGTGGAATTTTATAGAGTATCATTTAAAAAGCTTAGTTCCCACTTATGCAAAAGTCTAAGCTATGGTTTTTGTCTCTGAAAGATTCTAATTAAAGGGACTGATTAATTTATTTGTCATTTTATAAATCATGAATGGTAAATTGGATAGGGAATTAAATAATACTTTATAGAAAAAAATGTTCAAATTGAAATTTTACGTCTCTTCATATTCTACTCATTAAGGGTTTTTAATGAAGGATGTCATGGAAGCTTATTGTCCCTTTCTTTCAATTAAAAAGCCATGCTTTCAGGACTCTCTCCAAACAACCAACAAAATCAGACCGCGTATTTATTTGCTAACTTATTACATAAATTTTAGCATTTCATAAATTTTTTTAGATAGATGACAATTTATATTTTTATATGTATTTAAATTTATTTTTTTTAGAGTATA